>OZ035841.1:33368144-33608144 GCA_964034765.1 Knipowitschia caucasica
GCTTTTTGTAGTAAAACAAATATTTTTGTGGCGCCACCTGAATGTGAAACCTCTAGAGACCTCTTGAAGGCCAAGCGGGGCGAACTAGGTAAGTACTGTGAATGGGCGGGACCACCTAAATCTGGAACACCAGGGGCCACAGTGGGGGCACTGTAAAGTGTCTTCTGCTGCTGTGTCCTTTAGGAACACACTTCACCAGCATTGCCGGGAATGAGTCTGTTGATGTGGGGTGAATGGTACGTGTGTGGTCAGAGGGCTGATGGCACAAATGTTGTCTCTCGGTCTGCTCAGGGCCAGCTGTGGCTACTGTAATGGTTTATCACTTCAGTGTATGAAAGGTAATTAATAATGACATTGACAGAATTCTGTGTCTTTGAATGTACCGGGAAAAGAGGTTTGCAAACCCAAGGCATCAAACTTTTAGGTTTTTTTTCTCGTCTACTCACCAATCATAAGTTCTGTTTGTGTGTAAAAAAGTATATTAAATGCTGTAACTGTCTTACACTGATTTCGCTGTAGGAAGCTTTAGGAGACATTCTCGTAATTCAGGATTAGCTTCAGGAGAACACACCTGAAACAAAAGAGGTTCTGTCACAAACGTGGCTCTTCGGGACTATATCATTTCAAGAATGTTTTTAAGCTCACATAGATGAAGGGCACTCTCCCAGGATAGCAGCTGCGTGGCATGGATGACCGGTTCTTTTTGACTGTGGGAGAAGATTGGTAGACAGTGAGAGCCAGATGCCCGACCACGTCTGCACAATCACAGATAAAAGACCGGGAAGAACAAGGGTTAAAGGCGGAAGGCATCACAGAGATAAGTAAAAGCTCCTCATTTTGAAAGAGGACAGAGCACAGGGCAGCCCCAGATGCATCCTGGGTTAAAAAAATAAGTTGTGGGAGACAGTAGCCGCAGTGAGGAGTGGTCCTTTAGTTCAGCCTAGTCCAATTTAGTATTTAACTGTAGGCTGTAACAGATAGTCTAAGGGTATTAGATCAGGAAATAACCACTTTTGTTGTAGGATGCACGGGACAGAAGTGACTGAGGAGGATTTGCCAATTTGTACATCAGCATGGGCTGCATTTATAACTCGCTTTTATCAAAACAACCAATTAATTCAAAAACGCACTTTCTAACATAGCGTAAATACTCTGAATTTTTACAACAACTGTGGACCATTAAGCCACCTGTATAAAAACCGAACAGGCTACATTTTAAGAGGAAAGAATGTTAGTCAACATGTACAGTACTGACCAAAAGTGTGGACAACTTTCTCATTCTATGTTCTTTCTTTTCATGACTTTAGATGTAGATCCACACCACACACACAGTCTGTTTAAGGGCTGTTTGACCAATTAGGGAGAGTGAATGGTGCTGAAGCCAGATGACCTCCTCAGTCACCGGACCTGAACCCAGTCCAGCTGGTTTTGTGGTGTGCTGGACCACAGAGTGAGGCGAAGGGGCCAAAAAGTGCTAAGCAACTTTGGGACTTCCTTCAAGGACTGTTGAAGTCCATTTCAGATCCAAGAGAGAGTGAAGCAGTATCGGCAGCAAAAGGTGCTACTTTGAAGTACAGAATCATGAGTTGTTTTTTTGTACGTACATAATTCCACATGTGTTTTAATTCATAGTTTTGATGCCTTCAGTGTGAATCTACTATTTTCATAATCATGAAAAATAAAAAGCTCTTTGTAATGAGAAGGTGTGTCCAAACTTGTGTCTGTATGTACATGTTGACTTAAACATTCTTTCTCTTAAAATGTAGGCCTGTTCGGTTTTTATATCAGGTGTGCTTAATGGTCCAAGCAGGTGTGTGATAATATCTAGAGTTTTACGCTATTGTTAGAAAGTGCGTTTTGATTTAATGGATTGTTTGATAAAAAGGAGTTTTATAATGCAGCTTGCTGATGTACAATGGCTTATCCTCCTCAGTCACTTCTGTCCCTGTGGGCATCCTCTTCACAAAAGTGGTTTTCTGTTCTAATACCCTTATACTATCTGTTATCGCCTTCTGTTAAATACTAATTGGACTGGCTGAACTAAAGACCCACTCCTCACAGCGGTCTGATCTGTTCTCCATCATCGATTTTTTTACCCAGGATGCATCTGGGGCTGCCTGGCTTCGGTCCTATTTCAAAATGAGAGGCTTTTAATTATCTCTGTGTGTTGCCTTTAATCCCTGGTTCATTCCGTCTTTTCTTGTGGTTTGTGCAGGACGTGGTCGGGCTTCTGGCTTCACTGTCTCCAAGTCTTACCACAGTCAAAAAGAACCGGCATCCATGCCACGATGCTGCTGTCCGGGGAGAGTGCCTGATTCTATGTGAGCTTATAAAGACTTTCTGAAATGATATAGTCCCAAGCTGCCATCGTTTGTGACAGACTCTTTTGTTTTCAGGTGGGTTTCCTGAAGCTAATCCTGAAGTGACGAGATGTCTCTTAAGATCGACAGCAGGGTAATCAGTGTTTGACAGTTACAGCATTTATATTCTTTTTACACAGAATATGATTCGGTGAGGAACGAGAAAAAAAAACCTAAATGTTTGATGCATTGGTTTTGCATACCTCTTTCCCGGACATTCAAAGACTCAGGATCTGTACATGGCATTATTAATTCCTTTCATACACTGTAGTGTTAAAACCATTACAGTAGCCACAGCTGCCCTGGAGCAGACCGAGAGACTAACAGTTTTGTGCCATCAGCCCCTTGACACCAAGTACCTTTCACAACACTCAACTGACTCATTCCAGGCAAATGTTGGGTGAAGTGTGTTCCTATAAGGACACAGCAGGCGTTAGGCACTTTACAGTGCCCCCACTGTGGCACCTGGTGTTCCCAATGTCTCCCATTACTGTACTTACCTAGTTTCTGCCCCGCTGGCTTCTGAGGTCTCATAGAGGTTTCCACATGCAGGTGGCCACAAAAATACTTTGTTTTAATACAAAAGCTATAATTGAAATGTAGCTATTGATTTCAGAAAGTGGATTTGTGAAATAAATTACAATACAGATCAATGTGTTACCACTGTGTAATTCTTTACCACTGTGGTTTTGTTAAATTGCAGCTGTTTATGTCAAGGGTGTCCAAACCTTTTAGTAAGAGGCCACTCTAGTTCACTCAGGACTTGTTAAAGGACAACTCACCTCAAATCACTTTTTTTGCTGATAAACGGTATAAATGAGTGTCCAATTTGTGTTGTATAATATCCTGGTCATAATTTGGTCACTTTGGTGCAAATTAGTTGAAGTTAAAACTTTCTGCTAAAACCGTCTGTGAGGCGCCCATCTGCTGGCGACCTGTATTTATACGATTGAATTTTGAATCTGCGACGCCACAAACAATGGCGCCCGAGACAACAAGACCTGACGTCTGAAAGCAAGACCTGACGTAGCAGCCCCCCGCCCAGAGACAATGTATCTCGGCCCAGTCTCGTTCACGCCCCCTATAGTCCTCCTGGCTACGCCAATTAGAGTAAGATTTGAACAGGTAATGTGAGTGACGTAAGGCTCCGAGGAGCTGGGGTTGAGAACCTCTTTAAATTCATAGTTACACTGGTAACAAAAAATTATTTTTTATAAAATTAGCCAGGGTGTCAGCTGAGTAGACTAATTTTGATGCTCTGAGTCCGTAAAATGACTTGGTTTTTGCTCAATTCTGGTAAGGATTTTTTGCTACTGAAATATTTTTTTTAATCAATTTTAGTAAAAAACTAATTTCTGGGATAGTCAGCTGGAGAAACCCTGACTTTTTTCCGTTTTCCTCAAGAAAGAAAGTCAACGTATCCAAAGTCATTCAGTTTTATTTCACTCCACTAATTTTGATATAGCAGAATTCATAATAACGTAGACGTACGTAATCCGTAACACTATGGCTGTATGTTTGTGTAAGCCCTCAGTCGTCATACAGGGATTAGTCAAAGCAAGGAAGGTTTCTCACCCCATCATCTGTACTTCTGAGCAATGTTTTTTGGGAACAAGGGTCAGTCACATGCTAAGAGGTTAGGGTCGTTAGCCTCAGCAGGGTTGTTAGACTGCTCCCTTCTACATCATAAACTCGACATTAGATTGTTTATTGGAGTTGGTATCAGGGATTATGGGTGTGCTAACACATCCATAGTTTATAAATCTCCAAACGCACGCGGCGTATGAGAATTCATTCACCTGAAGAAGTCTTAGGATGAGGACGGGAAACGTCGGGAAATCATTGCTAAGTACGTACACGATGATGGGTGAGTAATCCTTCCTTTACTATGGCTGTTATTCTCAAATAGTTGACCTGATAGAGCAAATTGATTGTGATATTCGGTACTCAAAGTTTTAACACATAATGTGGCACAAAATAAATCAATTCCGAATAGTTTTTACCTTTGGGTTGTGCCTGTACAAATAAATCAGGCCTCTACTCCCAGCTTGCAATACTCATTCTCTCTGGAACAGTCCAAGGAAAATTTTATCCACTTGTATTACCAAAGTAAAATCCATTCTGCAAGAAATTAATCCAAAAATGTGAATTTATCTTAGCGAAAAAAAGACAAAAAAAAGAGCACAGATGTTATTACTTTCCTTTTAACGGAACTTTTAGCTTTTGTTTTTCACCCAAACATCTGGTATCTACGTGTTCCTTAGCTCCTTATATTTCAAATGAGACTACTCCGAAAAGCTAGACACCATTTTTGGGTCTGCAAGAAGCTCCCAGTGAGTACAGCTAGCGCTGCTGTTGTGAGCATGGATCACTGTCTTTGTTGTGTTCCCTATTGTTTGCTTCTATTTCCGGGATTTTTGATTGACATGTCCTGTGTAGCCAATGAGAAAGCTTTTGAGCAAAAAAAAAAAAAAAAAATAAAATGGGGTGGGACAATGGTGTCCTGTCTTTGTGGCCTGTAGAATTGTGCGTAATGGCAGCCAAGACGCTCTTGAAGCTGCAATGAATTTACACCAAACATACCCCAACATTCATAAAAAATAACTTTGGCATTAAAAAAAAAAACACACATAGTTAGTAACTTATAAGTACCAATAATAAAAAAATATTGTTTTTATGATGATTAAATCGTCAGCTAAGATATTTGCTAAATGTGCCACTACTTGTTGAAAGGAGAAACTGCATAAAAACATACAACTTAGAAAGTCTGAAACTTTAGACAGTTGTTGTCACAACACAATGACCACAGGGTTTGAATAGTGTGAATTTCAATGAAGTATAGACTTGTTTTAGGCCTTTAGAAATTGAATTGCTAAAAAATTGGATATTTTCCCAAACTTCAAAAGGATGCAGAGGAAATGGGTATGACAACATTATTTTTAGTTGTTTTTTTTCATTAAACTTGAAGGCTCTAGCTTTAAAAATGATGCATCTCACAAGCATGTGAGATGAGATGTGTTTTTAAATAAGCAAAGGACATTTGGGTTATGCCAAACTTTTGTGCACAAGCCAAATTGGGGGGTGTTAAGAGGTTTAAATGACTGAGGGCGGGCTAGTAAAAAATTATATTATTAAAATAACAAAAAAAATAAATGGCACCTGGGCTTAGTTTGTACATGCCTGGTTTAGTGATACAGCAGGGCTGTTGTCAGAACAGTGTCTATGGGATTTATTCCTTTGACTAAATCTAGGATTTGCTATTGATTTATATCTTGTATGACTTCGCACCTCGGCGTACCACATGCATAGTGAAACGCACGACGCGCAACGCCATCTTAGACACATCCCTGACTTTGAAGAGACATTACTTATTAGTCTTGGCCAACATAATTCTCTCTTTTACTCTGCGGCGAACGGGATGTATTACTGTCTTTTTTTTTATAGTTTTTTTTGATTTTTTTTTTTTCGGTGGGCAGAGTGTAGCTGAGTTTCATACTATGGGAAAAGGTCATTCTTTTTGATCGTGAGGTGGTAGAGTACAATTGTGAGGTCCGCTCCAGTCAAAATGCATATTTTACTGTTAAAACAAACAGACATCAAGAGGGTTTTTAGCCTCAGATACTTGTTCATGTGCACTGAGTTTCAATAGCTGTACAATGTCTAGTTGGAGATGACTTACAGCACATTGCGGATTTTAATATCATGAGTGGACACTTGTTTCAAAACATGCATAGTAAATGGAATGGCTCGTGCCCAGGTAAATATACCCTGATGTGTTTCGGGACAAGGTTTTGGATCAGTGTTGCCAGATACTATGTGATACTGTTTTAAGTAATAGTCTTAATTGGCCTAAATGAATGAGATTTAATGGAAGTTTAAGTAAGGGTTACAATGTAATTTGCGGGAAGACGGACCCTGTGCGCCTCTTCGACCTGAGCGGTTTTAACTTATTTTCCGATAATGACCTGTGTATAAAATGACGCCCATGATGACCCCCGCACGCCCTAGACTGGTGTGTGCTTCTGTGACCGAATCAAGAAAACAAAATATCTCAACATGAATCGTCATACTATCAGTCTACTCATCTTGGCAATGCGCTAGTTAGGTTTATTTATGTACATAAAATAATGGGGTTCCAAAGGTTTTTCCCTTGCTATTGCTAGTAAACGTTAGGCTAGTAACAGTTAGGCTAGTAACAGTTAGGCTTGTAACAGTTAGGCTAGTAACGTTAGGCTAGCAACAGTTAGGCTAGTAACAGTAAGAGCTAGTATCAGTTAGGCTAGTGTAGCCGAGTTAGGCTAGTAACAGTTAGGCTAGTAACAGTTAGGCTAGTAACAGTTAGGCTAGTAAACAGTTAGGCTAGTAACACGTTAGGCTAGTAAAACCTGTTGGATAGACAATCATTACAAACTAGAAAACTCTCTGGAACTGCATGTAACTGAAACAAAGAATTCTGACATCAGCGGTGAGTTAACTAGATAAATTCTGAAAAAACCTTGTGTGTTAAGAATGTTATGTCTAATGCTATTCTTCATTAACATTAGAACGTGTGTGATAGTATTGGTATTGCGTTTTTTGAGAGTGGCTAGCTACGGAGAGGGGTCGGCCGATGTTCCCGGGTACGGTGTTCCCCGCAGGTCCGGTGATTCCCAGGGTCCGGTGTTCCCTTCCAAACGCCGGAGGGGTCCCGGATTGTTCCCCGACTGCGGGCCTCGCTAAATTAGACATGTTATTTGCTGGCGCGGGATAATGGAGCAAACAAGCTGCTTCTCGCTCATAACTAGTTCTTTTTTGGTATAGCGCATTCAGATTCCATACTCACCCCCCCCCCCCCCCCCCCAGTAGGCCAAATTCGCTCCCCTGCAAACGACATACAGACGTGCCTAATGAAGTGTGAAGCCCGTCGCTTCGTCAATCCCAGAAACCTTGTGATTCACCACATCGTCACACAACGCACGCACACGCACTCCCGCGCGCACATACAAACAAGCTCATTTATGAACCTGCGTTGAATAAGGTGTAACTCTCATTCGGGAGAACATGGTATAATATTCAAACTTTAACCGCTACCGAATATTTGCCTCTCTCTCACACTGTTATGTACAAGCCAAATAACTCTATTCCAGTAAATATATCGACATTCTTTCCCTCTGATCTATGGAGTGTGCTACTTCGTTGACCTACTCCAATACTAGATACAGCCCCCTCGCCCTCTCCGTGAGAATGCTAGACTCTGTACTAGATGCTGTCACCATGAGAGAGCAGTGCACAGTGCAGGTAGAGCACTACCCCCATGCAGAAAAGAGCATACCCTACCGCACACGTCTAGCCACACCAGCAGCGTAGTCGGCGCACAGTCAAGACCTACTCGAGACCTCGCCGCAGATCGAGAAGCAGAGCCCGACAATTTGAGCAGATTAGCTTAACCTCTTTCTATGCTGAATGTCGCCCAGTGTGTAGCTCGGTGAATCTATAGACGTGTGAGATATCAAACACATAGACTGATAAATTATCCCCCATGTGTATATGAGGAAGATCCATATATAGTATAACCAAACATTCCCAATAACTCTGCCAACATCGAAATTGGAACCGCCCGATCATGTATCTACAACCGCACTATCCAAGCAGTCCTACTGCCCAGGACACTCATCCGCCTGAGTGACCGTCACTGCTGGCAAGTGCTGCAACCCCAGTATTGAGCAACACCCCGCTGGTGCAGAAACAAATATCTCATCTGATGCGTTATTGGGGTGTAGATGTCTGTTGCTGACGAGGCTCTCACCACATTTGATCTAATAGTAAACTAACACATTTCTTTACCAGAATGTGAATAGCGCTCGGAATCCTCCAATTGACCGATGCCCCGTAATTGTACCGACAGCGCAGATGTGTGCCACCCAGCCACATGAGCATGGAGTCACATGTCCATTACTGTTGCGATGTGTATTCGAATATAGTGCCTGCTACTGACAGAGAGCCAGGCACCTACAACCAATAGCTGTCATATTCACCACATATTTGATGTAAAAAACCAGTAATAAGATACTCTTCTACCTACAGATACCACACAGACAAGTCAAGATTTATATACGAGTGCCGTCTCATGAGCACTGTGATCGCTATTTCTCGCAAGTTTGCGTAGAGACCTCGCACAAGTCTGGTGACGCCCTTCCACACGTTCGTCTTCCTTAGAAAGTGCTGCCCGCATACCCCCCCCCCCCCCATATTGCAGTAATAATCTCTTGTACCCTAACACATTCTGAGATCAAGACTCACAACTCGAAAACCATCTACTAGACATAATCACTCCTTTTGCCAGGAGGGGCTCTCTAAGGACTTCTGTAACTTTTGTCTACGAGTATCATCACTCTTCGACCTTTACATGGTTCCTTGTGCCGAATCAGGCTTGTAGTTACTGCGTCCATAGATATCATTACATCCAAATCCTCCATGAGCCTGGCGCTGTTACTCCCCTTACTTCTGTGCAGTTGATTGTAATCTCGATCCCACTTCAAGCACTCTGATCTACAATGCTCACAGGAATTAAGTCGTATCTATTCTCTTGCTCAGTTACCGCTCCGTCCAAATTTACTCCATAGATCTCTGCACCCGCAGTTAACGACCAGGCTCTCTTACTCTCCAGATATACATGACTACGTAGCTGCCCACACAGTTGCCCAGGCACTCCACTCAAAATGCTGTGAGAGCCTCACACAGTCGGCCCCCGGTACTCTAACAGAATGCCGACCACCAACACACACGATAGCACCCGGCCACCCAGTGAGGCATCACCCAAGTGTAGTGCCACCTCCCAACACAAGACTGTAGGCCCCCCAGGCGTCCTCACACCTATAGGCGATGTAGCTCTCTTCCTCTCCTCCTACCCACTACACCAGTAGACACCCGACAGAACACGGTAGCGACCACAGACGACACAATCGTGAACCCCCCCTGACCCAGCTGTCTCCCCGCCTCTAATGGGCTCCACATACCGAGAGTCCCACACGGTGCCTACTCTAGAGATCCTTGTAGATCCCCCCTCTCCCACATCTGCCCCTCCTAACCACCTCATCTCACACTAGACTAACCAGTTTCTCCTCTACACCTAACCCTTGGCTAGATCGATAACAGTGCTGCCTCGTTGCGATAACCTGACTTTGAGGGACCCCCATCACCCACTGTTGCCCTCCTCACTAGATATCCTAATTAAGAGAGCGCATACAAGGGCATGGGCCTCCTGTGTGACTCCGTCAGCTAATACGGACATCATGCCTGACAGTCATACGCAGACACATGTTAGAGTCGCGATGACTCCCAAATAAACATATCTGATGTATGACTTACAGTCTCTCATAACAGATACAACGCGATCCTCCCTCTACTCTCTGCATACCCACCGCCCCATACACCCGCTACCTAGAGCAAACGAGAGCTCCCTGACATCAGACTCACGAGACGCGAAGACGACTAATTCTCTCGAGATAAGCATACTCTCAAGATAAATCAACACACTCAAATATGATCCCAGATCCGAAGAGCTATTCATCATTCAACTTGCTCTCACCATACGCATTCTGATCGTCCTGTTTGAAATATCTGATTGCGAGCACGTGTCCACTCTAATTCGTAGTAGACGATAACTCACTAGATGGATAATACCCCACCATTACATCTAGAGATACTATCACAGACATATGCTGCAGAAGGCCCCCGAAAGCACAGTTGAGACTCACGCAATCTATTTAGTCTATCGATTTGTATCTACAGAGAGACTTCACCACACGCTTCATGTGTACTAAAGTCTAGATGCTTTCCTTCTCACCTGCGACCTGAATCTGCTGACCTGATCATAACTTCGACACCCTATCTCGCCAGTCCTTAGATATCGTCGCGTTATAATGACTCTATACCTGATGTGATCTAACGCCTGTTCCGAGAAGAAAATAACGCTCAATAAAGTGTGTGTCCGAGCTCACACTCCACAATAGAACCAATGCACAATGTAGCACGCATGCATTCTGAATAGAATAATATGTATTATCTCCTCTCACTCACTCTCTCTTACTCTTCCTCTAGCTCGCACTCGCTCGCTCTCACTCTCTCCGGCGGCGCTCACATCTCAATCTCTTCTCACGCTCACGCGCACTCGCTTCCCCAGCCCTCGCCTCCACCCCTCCGTCTCCGCGCACCGCGCCACCCCCCCCAAGCACAGTGCCCTCGCAAAACCACGTCACATTTGGCCAAACACCTCAAGCAGACTCAAGCTGCGATCAGCTGAAATATGAGCACACAAAGAGCGAGAGGGAAAAAGAAAAGTAAATAGGCTTAGGCTAGTTAGTATTTTTTCTCTCACAAAAGTTGGCGCGGATCATATGCCATCTTTCGTGGAGGAGGAAACATCAAACATCAAAGGGCGCACGCGGGGAACAGCGGGACTAGTCTCGTTGTTGAAGTCCCGATGTTCCCCCACTTCTATTGGCGGGGGAACATCGGACCCGGGGAACATCGGGACTTTTTAATACGCGAAGTACCGATGTTCCCCGGGTCCGATGTTCCCCCGCCTATAGAAGTGGGGGAACATCGGACCCGGGGAACATCGGTACGCACCCGCTCCGGAGTGGCCGGAACTACTGTCGGAGTAATCTACACATCTGAAATACAAGCAGAGAGTGCGTTGCCAAAGGGCAGCGGCCATTATTGTTTTCAGAAGTCCGTTATCAAGAAATAATGACCGGTAGAACGTTTTGAAAGTACATTCACATCAGTGGAGCGTTCTCCTGCTGCTGTGAGGAGCCGTGTACTTTTTGTTTAAGTTTGTTTGACCCTTCATGTGAAAAGAGTCTTATATAAGTAACATTTATGAACAAACCCAGTTTGACCCATTGTGCTGATTGGCTGAGCGATGGTGGTTCTCTCTTTTTCACTTTTTTTTCAGCACGGTGGCGCTGTGGTTATTGCTTGTGCCTCACAGCAAGAAGGTCCTGGGTTTGATTCCACCTCCAGGCCTTTCTGTGTGGAGTTTGCATGTTCTTCCTGCGTCTGTGTAGGTTTCCTCCGGGTGCTCCGATTTCCCCTACCACTAAAAATACGAACAATAGGCCTCGACAACTGTAAAGCGCTTTGTGACTCTTGTCTATGAAAGGCGCTATATCAATATGATAGATTACTTACTTACTTTTCTGACAGGTGCCATAAAAAACTTGTAAATGAAAACTAGGGATAGAACCAGAGTGTTTTGAGAGCGAGGAACTTGTATGAATTTAAGCAAAATTACATGTTTGAAGGGGCAACATTTCTTTATCCAGTTTTATAAGTCTGCTCGACAAATAACTGGTTTTATGAATGAGAAAATTAAAAACATAATAATTTAACATAATCAGATCCTACCCACCTGTACGACAACACACACTCTTAAAATCACTGTGAAACTTCATCTCATACAATCAGAATTAGCAGACACCATGTTCTAATGATTATCCTCCAGCAGGCAAGTGATGGGACTTTTTTTGACAGCCACGTTGTCAAAATAAAGTTAAAATCGGAGTCAGATTTTGGTTTATTTCTGTCAGCAGGAGGCCCACAGCCAACACCAGCTCACTAATGTTCTTATAGTCAAGGACAGGGACACTGCACCTTGCAAAATCTCATTTCCAAAGTGTGAAATTTCCTCATTTTGGTGCTGATAGCTTCATTTCATAGTGAAAGCTAATTATGGCAGATGTAATTTCGTTCGGCAGTCAAGTCCTCAGCTGGTCAAATAGAGAGCGCATCTCCAAATGACTCAGGATAATTGCTGTGGCCAAAACAAATGCTTTGATATTGTCGGCTACATTTACAAAAAATAGAAAAAATAAGAAAGTTTTTATGGCTTGAGACTTTGGGCACTTGGACCTGAGTGAATCTACGTGTTCTCGCCAAGTATTTAAAGTTCATGAATAAATTAGGTAATAAAACGCCGTATTATTTGTATTGGTATAGACTATTTTCCGCAGTTTTTTTCCGAAGATGCTTGACTTATAGGGTTTTAATTGACTTTTAAAAAATATGTTGAAAATGGCGCATTATTTCCCGACTCTCATAATTGTATTTCTCGTGTCATATGAAGGGTCATGTTTTACGGCTGCAAATATTTGTCTGTTTTTTATCTGTATGTTTTTAAATGTGAAGCGTTTTGTGATCCTGGTCTGTGAAAGGCGCTATACAAAAAAACTATACTTACTTACTTACTATATTTGATGGAAAGGACAAGATAATTATAATCACAGAGCTTTAAAAGTGTATATAGGAGGACATTTTTTTTTACTTCCGGGCGGATCCTCAAGACTATTGGTCCTCCCACCTGTCAATCATTCTGGTGATATGTGCTCGTCCAATAAGACCAGAGAGTTTTGTTCAAAAAGTGGAGAGGGCGGTTCTTTCCTAAAAATTTGGAAAAATCCTCGTATCTTCTTCTCAGCAGAAGATGGGGTTCCTCGCACAAACCAGTATGTAGTGTTGGAGAAGGAAGGCACTCTGAGTTATGTATCAAAGAAAGAGTTTAATGGCATAATCAGAACACATTAAGTCAAATTCAGGCTTAGCGCTTCAGCCTGGGTCCCTGACAAGATGGAGAAGCAGAATCACCCCGAACACACAGAGCAGCGAGCCCTTATGGAAATGAGGAGAGTCACAAGACACACTTTACGACCACACGTTCAGGACATTCATATGCACCTCATGATTTAGTGTTTCAGATGTTGTTCACACATATAAGGTCTCTATTGTTTAACCAGACGTCCCTCTGTCTCATGACTTAGAGAGAGTGGTCGGCAGTTTCCCGTCATTTAGTGCTGACATGTCCCATCACATTCTATACATATGAATACTCATAAATGTATGTAGAATTAAAAAATATTAATGATAGCAGACACCACATCCTCCTTTGTTCCTTTAATGTATAGCATAATATTTCTCTCAATGACAAAGTTTATCTGACACTACTTTACAACTGTAGTGAAAACAAATGAGAAATTTCACTTCATTTCATTTTGAATCCATATTTAGTAAGTAAGTAAGTAATGTTTATCTATATAGCGCCTGTTACAGACCAAGGTACAGACCCAAAGCACTTTCCAATGTTCAGAGTCAGATATTGTTCCAATCCTTCCACACACGGTGATGACAGAAGCGAGTCCAGAACACACTGGACCATCAGCTCCAACACCATCATTCACTCTCTCATTTACATTCAGACCTATTGTGCATGTTTTTAGTGGTAGGGGAAACCAGTAGCCTGGCTCTGCCAGACCCTTGTAGTTCCGCCATGCTCCACCAGAGGCGTTTGGCTGAACCACATGGGTCTGGTATCGAGCCCATAGCAAACGCCTTCCCCAGATTATTTTTTAATCGACCAATCAGGATTGCCGGTGTTACGTGGGGTTTGCAATGCCTTCTCAAGCTTCTCTTATGCAGCAGCGAGAGGAATCCAAGAAAGAGTAAGTTGCAATGTGAGGCGAGATGTTGATGGTTCTATGTTGATATATGTGTGTTTTAAGAGTCAAATGTTCCTGTAAAGTTTGGTTGAAGCACAGGTTCAGTGTTCCTGTTTACACACTATGCAGCAGGATTGCCAGGTTTGGTGGTTCCCGCATATTTTTTTCCAAGAGACTTGTAGGTATTAAATAAACAGAAAGACAATAAACAGAATCATGATAGCCCAAGTTGGTTACATTATGTTTTTAGCCAAAAAATCATTCTGAGGGTTTTTTTTTTTTTGGGTATTCTCGCGGATTTTGGGTTGGAAAATCTTGCTGGGATTTGGCAACCTATGGGAGTCGTGTGCTTCGATGTGAGTGGTTGAAAGCAGACTTAATTCAAGATAACGGACAAGTGGTCTATCCAATCACATACAAGGATTTTTGTTACAAGGCCCTGCCTTCTGAAATCCAACCACTATGGCTCAGTACCAGACTCATGTGTGAAGTGCAGCCAACTACATGGGTCTGGCCAGAGTCAGGCTAGGAAACCAGAGCACCTCAAAAAGGCCGTGTTCCGACCGGGATTAGAACCCAGGACCTTCTTGCTGAGAAGCGAGAGTGCTATCCAATCAGCCACCGAATGTAGTTGTATGCATTTGTTGTTTCCGTGTCTGGTTTGTGTGTTTGTACAGGAGTAATGATGACGATACAGCAACACAAATCTACAAACTATTAAATGACCTCTAAGAAAGAAAGAAAATCCGGAAATATCTGTTTTGTGTAAATATCTCTGCGTTTGCTTCAATGTTTTCCATCCTTTCCCTTCGTCAGTGCTCAAACTACAAAAACAGTATGAGCGGGAATTTATGAGATTTTTCTTCCTCCCGCTCCTTTTCCAGTTTGAATAGTAATTGTGAATGAATGAATAAACATTACTTACTTACTTACTTATGATGTGTTAGAAAAATCTATGTAGTGACGTTTGATAATTCATGTTGGATGTACATTGAACTCGAAATAGATAAACATAAGTATTTAATAAGTATTTGATGGTCTTCTTCTGATTCAGGCACAAATTCACTTTAAAATCCTTGTTCATTTTGGATTAGGCCTTAAACTGTTTGACATCTTATATTTCTGATTTACTTGCCTTTTCCTAGCCTGGTCTTATCCATCCGTACTCTCCGCTCAATCATCATGTCCTGCTTGTAACGTCTGGGTCTGGTCCCTGTGTTTGTGATTACAATCTGTTGAATTTCGACCGACCAATCAGAGAGCGCGGGAGGCGGGTGTTGTAGTTAGATTTGTGTGATGTCAAGCGTTTGCGTTGAACGGGAAGGTTGTAGTTTGGCGAAGAATGCGATAGTAAAGTAATCCGGTCTGGTTCTATCAAGAAATTGAAGCCGGAGCAAGAGCAATGTTTAGCAAATGTAATCGCTGGAAACAATTGTGGCGCTACTCCCCACGGGCTCCGTTAGCGGCAAAGGAGATGGCTAGGCTAAATGCTAAATGCTAACGACAGACTCAGGGGCACTACATACGTCACGGTAAACTCAGATCCAGTCGTTTCAATCTGCAAAAGGAGTTAACCCCTCCCACCTGTTAACGGAGTCAATGGAGCAAATCCAGACCTTAGTATGAAATGTAATTTGTACTATGGTGTGGTACGACCAGGCTAGCCTTTTACTAATCACTTACCTTAAAAACATGTGCGCAGCCTCATATCCTAAAACCTCAACCTGCAGTTATTTGTGAAAAACTGGAATGGGGAGGAGCTGCTTTCCCCCATGATGCTCCTCGTAAATGGAACGCTCTTACCAATAGCATACAGGGTGCCCCAAAGTCGAGGTCTTTGTTAGAGTAAACTAAACACATATTGCTTCAAACTTTATATTTAGGCTGAACTAAAAATGTCTGGTCTCTGTTTCGCACTTTGAGCTTCAGTTCCTGTCTGAAACATGCTGCGTGAATACTGTAAATGTCTCGAACACTTGACTGGTGTTAATTGAAATATTTACAATCGCACAAAGACATACCACATCTCTCCAGAAGATAAGGCAAGATCAAACTTCCTTGACCTCACCGTGGAGAAATGTGTGTAACATTAGGCTTCAATAAGGTCGTTCACGGTGTGCAAACAGACAGGAAATGTGCAACTAGAAAAACAAAAGAGACAGGTTAAAAGGCCTCTTACAATACTAAGGTTTTATACAGCGCTTTTCAGGACACTCAAATATGTCGTTATTCACAGACAGTGGTGATAAATTACTACGGTCGCCACAGCTGCCCTGAGGCACACTGACAGAAGCGAGGCAACTAGTCAGTACCATCAGCCCCTCCCACCACCATCAACCATTCACACACACATGACTACAAGAATAAAGTGAATTAATCAAATTGAAGTAGACATTTATTTTGACGTTTACTGGTCCAAAATGTCATATACAGGTGGTTTAACGTTTACCCAGAGTTCCGTTCTGTCATTACTTACAAGATCAAAAGTGAGTTTTAAACACATTGGACTTATTTGTAGTGAAGTAAGGCATCACTTTTATATAGCAGCTTTCTAGCACTGACAGCAGAGAGGCAACCAGTCAGTGCCACCAGCCTCTCCCACCACCACCAACCGTTCACACACACACACCCGGACTCATTCTAGGCAATGTGGGTGAAGTGTCTTGCCTTGGGACACTACAGCAGTTTGGCATTTAACAACCGCAGCCGCCCCACTGTGGCTCCTACTGTTCCCAGAGGTCTCCCATCACAGTAAACACCAAGCGCTGCCCTGCTTAGCTTCAGAGGTCTGGCTTTTGCATGAAAGTATGGCGACATATTATGCGAAAATGAAAAGATTGGAGGCTGCCACCTTCTTGTCTCTGACGTGTGTATTGGTAAAGTTTGAAGCCAAAGCTGGTGTTGTCACATGCCTCATGAGCACGGGTGAATTATTACAATAAAATACAATACAATTTATTCTTGTATAGCCCTAAATCACAGCAGCATCATCTCAGAGACTTAACAAAACCATTGAAATCACCAACACAGATCAGAGAATCAACAGTTAAAACACATAAAGAACATAGAACACATGTTGATAAATGTCATACATGTAGAATGTTAAAGTGTCCTGGATCATCACAGTCCTTCTAGTTGGACACTAACTGTCCAACAGACCCTCCTGCATCAGAGGAACAACTCATAAGAAAACCCAGTGGGAAAAAGTGAGAAACCTCGCGGAGACCCAGTTGACCCTGTTTTAAGCCTAGTCTTGAATAAAGAGAGTGTATTATTATTCCATCCATCCATCCATTCTCTTCCCCTTAATCCATTTCTGGGTCGGGGGGGCTCTCAGTACACAGAGCACCAGCCCCTCACTGATCCTCCTGCAGGTGCTGAGTCCACAGGAGCTGAGATCTTTCAGTGAGGGCTTCAGGCAAAGTGGGGTTAAGTGTCTTGCCCAAGGACACAACGACAGCAGACATCAGTGGGAGTCGGTGGAGAAGGGCTCATGGTGGGCTCGAACCCACAACCTTCAGGCTCTAAGGCCGATGCTCTACCAACTGAGCCACTGTGGGTGAATTATTATCATTGGGCCTCATTCACGAATAACTTCGTAAGAAACTACTCAACTTTCTTCCCAAGTTGTCCTTAAGTAGATTTCTAAGAAGTCCCCACGTGGGATTCATCAACGCACTCGTAAGCCGCTGAATTGTTCGCAGCTGTTCTCTCAGATTGATGAATCCCATTTCCTCGTAAGTACAGCGCGCGTGCCAGATGCTTCATTAGCATAGGTACTTAGCATAAGTAACCGCCCACTAATGCCCATATAAGGGACTGCAGGGCCGTGTGCAGACGGCCTAACAGGCCTAAAGCAAAGAGTTACACGGAGCAAAAGAGCCACCCTTTTTTCTTCTTTTACCAGACTGAGAATAAAGTTATAAAATGTTGACTTAAAAGTCGAAATATTATGATAATAAAGTCGAACTAGCTTCGAACTAGATTAATCTAAGAATATGATGAGATTAATCTCAAAATGTTATGAGCTTAATTTAAAAATATATTATGTATTATTTTAAAGATGAATCTCAAAATGTTTTGAGATTAATCTCAAAATATGTTGGACCCTGGGAGGAGATCCAGCGCGGACCAGCGCTGAGACCAATGCAGACCCGAGGAGAGACTGGAGTGACCAGCACACAGAAACCAGCGCGGACCTATAGGAGAGACCGCATAGACTGGAGTGACCTGACTGGAGTGACCTGACTGGAGAGACCGGTGCGCAGAGACCAGCGCGGACCGAAGATAGACCGCATAGACCAGACTTGAGAGACCAGCGCGGACCCGTATGGATCCAGGAGCATGCAGCACGTTGGTCTCTCTCCATACGGGTCGTATGGAGAGAGACCAGTGCAGACCCTTATATGGGAGAGACCAGTGCAGACCCGTCTAGATCCATGGGAGAGACCAGTGCAGACCAGTATAGATCCATGGGAGAGACCAGTGCAGACCCGTCTAGATCCATGGGAGAGACCAGTGCAGACCCGTATATGGGAGAGACCAGTGCAGACCCGTATAGATCCATGGGAGAGACCAGCGCAGAGACTCAGCGCGGACCCAGTAACCTCCTGCAGCAGCAGTATATATGCCGTTGTTCTGTGGCCCGTGGATAAAGAAATGCCCCCTATAAATAGGAAGGGGTCACTAATACACGGCAAGATTTCCAATGTATTTGATAAAGCGTTGGCACATTTCATTTCAAAATGAATTAAAAAGTAGGCCAGATCTGCAGTGAAAAAGGCGGTATATAAATAAAGATTACTAATAAAGATTACTACAAATAAATAAATACATACATCGATATGACGGACATATCACTGGAATGTTGTATTTGTATTCAACTTCACCAAAGAGGACAACCCCAGCGTGTGAACATGTCGGCACTGAATGCGTACGAGTGCTCCTGAGGACTCGTAGGATTTGTACTTGCCCAAGAGAAATTCTGGTTACGAGAAATATTCGTGAATGCCACTTTCTTCGTAAAAACCGCGTAGGTAGGATTTACGTACAAATCTGTTCCTAAGAACCGTTCGTGAATGAGGCCCATTGTTATTATTGTTATTATTGTTATTATTAGTATTAGTATGTAATGGGCAACAGCAGCAGAGGAAGCGTCTTCAGCTGTTAGTGCAGTAGGTGGTGGTGGGAACAGGCCTTGTGGTGATGCAGAACACATTGTGCGGAGCCAGCTGCCACAAGAACACATTGAAATAACATTTTTAAAACTCTTCTGTTTGTGGCAGAGTTTCTTCCATCGCTTCAAATAATTGTAAGAACATTTTACAGTGGGAAAATCTGGACGCAGGGAACATAGAGGGAACTTAATCAGTGTTTGGTGCGACTTTCTGTATGTAACTGCATATAAGATTACTTAAAAATATATATATATTTTTTTATTTATTGATGTATTTTAATCATTAAATTATTTATGTATGATTTATTTATGTATTTATCTTTTTATTTCATGTTTTTATTAATTTTCTAATGATTAATTTTATTTTGATTTTATGGATAACTGGTATTTTATTGCTATTATTTGATTTTTATTTCTTCTGGAAATCTGGAAAACCTGTGTATTTAAATGCCATGCAGAACTGTCATCTCTTCTTCTTATACGCTGACATTTTCTCTTTGTTTCTGCATATTTTAGAGAGCTGTAAAAAAAGAGACACCAAAAACACATCTGAAACTCACAAATAATTCATCTGTTTAAACTCGAGAGGAAAACGCTGAGTCGTAAAATCAATGCGTAGCATGACTGTGTTAGACTGCAGGAGAAAAGGTCTGCGTGTTTGCCAATGGGGAAACATCAAACTGGAATATATGTTGATACGATGGCTCCAGACTTCACTACAGACCCATTTCCACAAGTTTGGGGAGGTGTGGCCAGAGCAGTGTGGGCGGGTCCGGCTCAAAAGTGGCCAAAATGACGTGCGCTGACATGCTGCAATACCACCCCGGGCCTGTGGGGGGGGACCCAGAATAAGAATTAGCCAATGCTAACATAAAGCGTCTTCTTACCTCTGGAAAACGTCTTTACAGGATGGTCCAAAAGTTGTCTCTTGGCCCAAAGCTCCGTTCCACATGTGTGTCAATGCTGACGGGAGTGTTTTGGACCAGTCTAGTTTAGTCACTCGTTTAAATGAATGGGGCTCGTGCAGCTGACACATGCACAGATGTGTTTTTTCACATTTTCCAGATCCCGCGGCCATTTTGAATCACTCCATGAGAGCTCAATTTTTGGCCCATTAGTTAGAACGACGGAGATGGGCGTGACTATGTTCATAAATATATACAATCTATGGTCCAGAGTAACGTCAGGAAGTCGTACCACATTCTCCTCATGTCTGTATAGTCTGTGTCACAATGTTAAATCTCAGGAGACAAAAACTCGTCAGGAGCCATCTTGAAGCTTTATGATCCCGCTGTTAATCCAAGAGAGCCAAGTTAAGACTAAATGGCTTTGTCCCATTGCCAGAAAAGACTGTACTCAAATAAATAAAAATAATCAGTGCATTTATAACCTCATATTTTATCATAATTTGCAGTGCAGAGAATTTGGATATTTACTATTCTTGATCATCAATTCCTTTATAAACATCAATTTGCCCTTTTCATTGAGTGAAAACTGCAGGTTAAGAAAGAAAAGGAATTCGTTATGTATTGTTTTGTCTACTTTACTGTTTCAAGCAGTTTCTTTATTGTGTGTCTTAAACATTGCATTCACATTTTTGCGGTGTCAAAATAATCAAATCAAACTAAAATACTTTGTTTTAACTAAATTGATTCTATATATTCTTCATGTTAACATCAATGATTATCCCATCAAAAAATATATTGCTAATCATAATCAGGTATGTCTTCATAGTCCTTCTGACCATCTGGAAATAAAAAATATGTATATAAAAAATAACTGTTGAGGTGTCTTTCCACATTGTCTGGCTTAAAAAGACTAGACTAGATTTAAGATTCACTTGGGTTGCAATCTGCATGCTAAGGTCCATCAATTTTTCATGGCCCTCACACTATGAGCGCTCGCAGCCAGAACCGGGGGGTAATACAAAATTGATTTGTGTATTAAAAGTGCTTAGCCAAGCAGGCTTCAGTGGGAAACGTAGTGATTACCCCCATGGGACCGGGGAAGGCCATGTGTAGCCAAAGTAATCACACTGTCCACACAGACATATAATCTATAGAGTATACACATGGCACAATGTTCAGGGTGAGACCAACGGATACTGTAAAAATAACTAACCACCCAGGAGGAAATGTCCAGCTTTCAGCCGCTTATGGAACCAGCCAGTTATGCAAATCACGTACAAGATGAAAAAGTATCCATACCCCATGCATAAACTTTTACACACTGAGGGACCAAGAAAGGTTATCCTATGTTATCACTTTTTGTCTCAAATTTACAACTACAAATTATGGTAACGTTAATTTTCACTTTAATCAAACTGGCTTTCGTCAATGTTTGTGTGATGTTACTGTTATTGTTTGTTTGTAAATGTTAGCTTGCTGCAAAACCAATTTTCCCTAGTGGGACAATAAATAAACTTGCGAACCTCTTCCAAATATTCTCATTTGTCATTCTGGATCATCCCCACAGTCCTTCTTGTTAGACCACAAACAGTCTAACAGACCCTCCTGCATCGGCAAGGAAAATCAAGAGACCTCAGGGAGATCCACATTGAGAGAGAGATCCGCTCCCCAGGGACGGACGGGCTATAGATCCTGGACCTAAGCTACAGCATGAGGACCAAGGCCATGGGGGTGGTAACTTAGGAGAAGGACGAAAGAGCTGGGACCCGGAACAAGGCGGAGATGGAGGCAAGGCAAGGCAAGGCAAGTTTATTTATATAGCACAATTCATACACAAGGCAATTCAAAGTGCTGAACAGAACAAGAAAGCATTAAAATCATAAATAATCACAGTACATTAAAAAAAAAAAAAAAAAAAGATAAAAATATAAAATCCCTCAGTTGTATGCACAGCTAAACAGAACTGTTTTCAACCTTGTCTTAAACATTGTCAGAGAGGAGGCCTGTCTCACATCTTCAGGAAGACTGTTCCAGACTCTAGCTGCATGAATCTGAAAAGCAGCCTCCCCATGTTTAGTTCTGACTCTGGGCACTAACAGGAGTCCAGTCCCTGTGCTCCTCAGAGTCCGGGCTGGTTCATATGGTACTAACATGTCACTAATATAGTTAGGTGCGAGGCCATGGAGAGATTTGTACACAAGCAGAGCTGTTTTAAAGTCTATTCTCTGAGCCACAGGAAGCCAGTGCAGAGACCTGAGGACCGGACTAATGTGGTCGTACTTCCTGGTTCTTGTCAGGACTCGAGCTGCTGCATTTTGAATGTACTGCAGCTGTTTTACAGCCTGTTTGGACAGACCTGTAAGCAGGCCATTGCAGTAGTCCAACCTACTGGAGACAAATGCATGGATAAGAATCTCCAAGTCTGCTTTAGACACTATGTTTTTGATCCTGGCAATGTTTTTTAGATGGTAAAAAGCTGCTGATGTTACTGATTTGATGTGGCTATTAAAATTTAAGTCTGAGTCCAGTATTACCCCTAGATTTCTGACCTTGTTTGAAGGTTTTAGGGAGAGAGACTGTAGATGACAGATGACGCTCTCTCTTTGTTTCTGGGGACCAAAGACAATCATTTCAGTTTTGTCTGCGTTTAGCTGAAGGAAGTTGTTTTGCATCCACTCACTGATCTGTTGGATACAGTGAAGGAGTGAGTCCACTGGTCCATGTTCTCCTGCAGTCAGTGAGACATAGATCTGAGTGTCGTCTGCATAGTTGTGATAGGACACTTTGTTTCTGCGTATTAACTGACCTAACGGCAGCATGTAGAGATTGAACAGAAGAGGTCCCAGGATCGACCCCTGTGGTACTCCACAGGTCAGGGCCATATGATCTGAGACACAGTTTCCAATCTCCACAAAGTACTTCCTGTCTTCAAGGTAAGACCTAAACCAACTTAGGGCGGTGCCAGCGACTCCAACCCAGTCCTCTAATCTCTGTAAGAGGATCTCATGGTCGACGGTGTCAAAGGCAGCACTCAGATCTAACAAGATTAAGATTGAAACTTTGCCTGCGTCAGTGTTCAGCCGGATATCGTTTGTAACCTTGACAAGAGCAGTCTCAGTGCTGTGGTGGGGTCTAAAGCCGGACTGAAACATATCAAATGAGTTGTTAATTATAAGAAATCTAGTAAGCTGTAGGTAGACAACTTTCTCAAGGACTTTCCCCATAAATGGCAGATTTGAGATGGGACGATAGTTGTTAAGTACCGTAGCATCCAGGCTGCTCTTTTTTAGCAGGGGCCTGATGACTGCAGTTTTCAGGGCCTTTGGGAATATTCCAGAATGAAGGGACATGTTTACTATCTGTGTGAGTGAAGGTAACAGACTGCTCAGAACAGACTTCAGAAATCTAGTGGGTAGTACATCCAGGCTGCATGTGGAGGAGCTCAAACTGGAGATTATTTCTTGGACATTTTTATCATCTACAGGTGCAAAGTAAGTTAGCTCAGAGAGCCTTTCTGGCTGTTGGATGGTTATCTGTGGATTGGAGACAATGGCGTTTTTGATGCCTTGAACCTTGTCATTGAAAAAGTGTGCAAACTCATTGCATTTACGTTTGGAAGTTAGCTCTAATGGCATTTGAACAGGGGGGTTTGTTAATCTATTAACTGTTGAAAACAGAACACGCAGATTGTTACTGCAGCCTTCAATCATTTCAGAAAAATACCTTTCTCTCGTACTACGTAGCACCCGGTTAAACTCGCACAACTTATCTTTGAAGATCTTGTAATCAACCTGGAGGTTGGACTTGCGCCACTTCCGCTCGGCCCTCCGGCACTTTCTCTTCTGCTTATTTTTCACTATTTTAACCTTCACAGGAGCGATGGTGTCCAGAACTTTCAAAACACTAGAGGTGACAGAGTTAAACAGTTCATCTACAGTAGAATACGATGCATTTTCAAAGTTTATCATTCCCATAAATAGTTCACTTGTATTTTCATTTATGTGTCTTCTTCGAACAGTTGCAGAGTCCACTGGTGGTTTGAAACACATGTCAAAAAATACACAGAAATGATCCGAAAGAGCAACATCGACCACGCTTATATTTGAAATTTTCACCCCCTTTGTAACTAACAGGTCTAGAGTGTGCCCTCTGCTGTGGGTGGGGCCACTCACATGCTGAGTGAGACCAAAGGTATCAAGTAAAGAACTCAGCTCTTTTGCATTTCTGTCATCAACATTATCCACATGAATATTAAAATCACCTGTAATAACTAAACTATCAAAATCTGTGCATACAACTGAAAGCAACTCGGTAAAATTATCAATAAAACTGTGACATGACTGCGGTGGCTTGTATAGGACTATGAAGAGTATTGGAGGAGATTGTTTTTGTTGTATTTTAAAAGACACATATTCAAAAGACGGAAACTTCCCAAGAGACATTCTATGGGAGACAAAGTGGTCTCTAAAAATGGCAGCTAAGCCTCCTCCTTTTTTGTTTTCCCGTATTTCAGATTCAAATTTGAAATTTGGTGGTGATGCTTCTATTAAAACTGCATTTTCTGTATTTTGGTCAAGCCATGTTTCAGCCATGAACATAAGATCAAGATTATAAGAACAAATAAAATTATTGATTAAAAAAGACTTGTTAGAAAGAGATCTGACATTTAGCATAGCAAGTTTCAAAGTTTCAGTATCAGCGGTTGTGGTCGGCTGATTCTTACACGGAACAAGAATTAGATTTTCCAGATTAGACTGATTAACTCCAGATGTCTTTCTGTAATGTATTCTTTGTGTTATCACTAAGGGAATGGCACAGGTGGCTTCATGACAGGGCCCCAGCCGGGTCTCTCCTCTAACTAGACTGCCAGTGGCTGCGAAGCAGAGACCCTGTGCATCCTAGGGAGAGGAGGGAGGAGGATGGAGAGGTTGCAGCGTGAATGAAGCTGCTGCTTGGATGGAGCTTCGTCGCGATATGAAGCTTGATGTAGAGCAGAGCCTGATCGTGTGATTGACTGATTGCTGTTGCCGTGAGCAACAGTGGGAGGACTTTAAGTGCTGTTTGAGTAGTTTTCCTGTCTTTCTGTCTGAATATCCGCTTCAGCGTCCGTCTCTTCTCTCCAGACAAAAGCGGAGAACCCCATTGCACTTGACCTGCGAAGTCTGGAGCTTTTCAAAGGGACTGCACTGTACTGTAACCTTTGCAAACATTATAAAGCAGATATATGCATTTGGCTGTTCAAAAGGGAGTGGTGTTTGCACAGCGTGTCCTTGGGGATGGAGACAGGGTCAGTACCTGTGGTCCACACAGGGCAAGCCTTTGATTTACCAACGATGAGGTTATCAAAGGCTGGGCTAATGAGGGAGAATGATCAACACTATAGTTATGGTAGGAACATGTTGTGAATAATGTAAAGCAAGGATAAAAACACCAAGTATTTGATTTTTTTCTATCAATTTTTCATTGGTGTGTGATTGGGAATAGCCGGACTGGACCAAGGACATGCAGCCCGAGGTGAATGTAGTGGTGAGAAAACTACTACTAATTATCACAGAATATTCATATTTTAGTAGATTAATACAGAGTAATTACACAGTGACAATATACTAATGTATGTATGTAATAATGTAATATAAATATGGCTAATATGCACAAACCTAACCCTAAATGTGAAAGACACCGGGATTCAAACCCATGACATACTTGCTGAGAATGCCACTGATGCTGCCCACAAGCTGCGTGAGTAAATCCAACAGCAATCTACATTATCTATGCCTGTGCGTGTGTATATTTGATTTCCCTGTATCCAGCATAATCAAAGCCTCGGCAAATGTGTTCGAACGATGCGAGCAAAAGTCTATTTCTGTGCGTGACCTAAACACAAATTTCTCTCTACAAATAATCTCGTTTTGCTCTACATACTGTTAACAACACATCAGCGAAACTTCACAAACTTAAACACATTTGATGGAGTCTGGGGGAAAGTAGCACTCAGCCTGACACGATGTAAAAACCAAATTACACAGCCATCAACTCTGCCTCCTACATAATGTTTTGACATGTCTTCAAAGTGCTCCGGGGTCATTCTTATTCCGCCACATGAAAAAGCTAGCGCCCATAAAACATGTCTTTCATCATAATTTGTCCCGGGTCGTTCCATCGCCCCAAATAAGTGGTGATTTCATGATGGTCAACCTTTGATACGGACGGAGAAGTGGCATTTTCTGCTGATTGCTGTTGTCACAAAAGCTTAATTTGGTTTTGAAATTCGCTGTCAAAAGACGTCGCGACCAGGTGTATGTTGAGGGACCTTTGCGATCGCGGGAGACAGTGATGCTGATTTTAAAGTTCAAATTTATAGTGTGCGAGTTGTCTGACAGGTAAGCGATAAATGTTATCCAGTTGGATCTGCTCTAACGCCGCGACAAGTTTGCATTTCTTAAAAGCAATGGACAATGTTTCAGCTAAAATGTTCCAGCTGTTTTAAAAGGTGCATTTCTCAACAGTCTTGGTGGAGGCTTTTTAAGCTTGGGTTAATCTAAATCCATCCAAAACTTTTGAGTAAAAAGACCACAACTGACTGGATTTGGGCTGTTCTTGTCACGGTGTGGATTCTGTGTTTTATTTTTGACCAATTTTCCCGGTGGTTGTGGTTTAGTTTGACTTCCTGTCCTGTTCGCCTGTTGATTGCCCCGCCCTAATGTGTTTCACCTCTCTGTATATACGTACCTGTGCTCATCCCGACTTGTTGCTGGTCCACGGTCTTTCTCTGGTTCCGTTCGGATTATGAGTTTGTTTTTACCTTGTACTATCCTCATTAAATCATTATTTTTGTATTCCTTTTGGGGTCCTTCCTTCACTTCACCACACAACATTTCTGCGATTTAAAATTAGATGTGATAAAGCTGGAGTTGGCTGAATGACAAATGTTTGCCATAAGTGCCATTAATGATATTTTGTGACACAACCAAAAACAAACATGATATACAATGAATGTCAACAGCTGAACTCTAGAGGTTCTGAGCTTGTGTGTTTGTGATCTCAAAAAATGAAGGGGGCCATATGAAATGACACACAGGGCCGCAATTGGCCCACGGGCCTTGGTTTGGACATGTCTGATCTAAATGTAGTGGTTTTACTTGGTATTTTCTACAGATTATCATTAAAGAATACTTATACTTTGGACACAAGCTAAGTACAAGTCATTCTCTCACTGTAAAACTGTAAAACTTTAAAGACTGGCTGAGTGGTTAGCCCTCTCGCTTCTCAGCAAGAGAGTGAGAATCTATGACACCTGTGCCACGTTATTATATGTTTAATACAAATGAAATGGAAACAGAGATGAGTAACTCTGATATTTATCGTATAAATGGATCAGCGCTTAAATGAGGAGAAATCTACTGTTACAAATGCTGTCAAAAGTAAATTTTTCATCTCTTATTCTGTATAAAACCATATCAAACAATTTCCATGAAAAATTCAACGTACCGTCTTTGAAACAGAAGAAGCTCATATAAGCTTTGGGTTAGCTATTGAAGTATATGTTAAACTCTTCATAATTTCAAACACATTGTAAAAGATGAGATTGATGAGTGTCTATGGAGTGTATTATAGTGTCCTGACCAAAGTAAATACGTTTGTTCGGAGTTTAGCCAATTGTGGTGCAGCTGGAATCTGAAAACTTTCCGTAATGAGTAAGTAAGGAGGATAATATTATTGAAGAGTAGATGAATTAATTCCCTCTCTTTTCAGAGGCGGATTGAAAAGAGGCCGTGTTTGTTTGTTGGCTTGAATCTTGAGAGTTCTGTGTGACCCTGGTCTTCTAAAAAGCCATATATATGAATTATGATTACTTACTAAAAACCAGGATAGCATTCAAAGCTCATCTTTAGATCAGAAAAGTGAAAAAGAGCCAACATCAGCCCAAAAGTGTGAAGTAGATACTCACGTGTGCAACAATATTTTACTTTTGCTTAACAACATTACAAAACTTATGTTACTTTAAGAAGAATTTCACTTTTCAAATTGCTAAGATAGTGTGAGAGTGCTGGTTCGACCAACAAGCTTCCTGATTGGTCGAAATGTATTCAAATCCTCAAATCAATGTTGGGTTTGGGTTTGATCTGCCTCCCCCCTCCCTTTCTGTTTGTTTCAGGGCATGTGTGTGACTGGGGGCGTGGCTGGGGGCGTGGCTGGGGGCGTGGCTGGCTCTGCAGCGTTCCTCATCAGCTCTGCATAAAGCAGGGGTGCTCACACTTTTTCAGCATGCGAGCTACTTATAAAAGGATCAAGTCAAAATGATCTACCTACTACAAAAATGCAAATCATATATTTATTTCAAAAAATATTCTTTATACCTACAATATATGTTTATGTACATGCAAAACCGCATGAGCCAATATAGCACAACACAACACAATTACCTATGTACATTTTTTGTCATTACCCGAGTTTACTCTGATGACTTGCACTGAATTGAATCGGCCAGGGATGCATAGTCCGGAAAATTGGTGGTAACTCGCTGACAAGTTTGTCGTGGTTTAGCTTTCCTGCACTGAGCGCGGTTGTTTGCGCATGTGCAGTCACCTAAGTGTCAGTAAAACATTACTGAGTAAAACACAGATGTCATTTGACTGTGGTGCCATGTCCATGTGCCATGCCTGGTTTATTTAAATCCAAATATTTCCCCTCCTCCGTTTATAAAATAATTTGCATCCACACATCTGCGTTATCAATCACATTCCAAACATGTGCGTCTCTTACGTCCTGTCCTGCGTTGGGGAAAAACACAGAAGTGGGCGGAGCTTTGATGCAGACGCCGGTAACGGCACTTTTACAGTCATAGAAGACACTCAGAGTAAAGACGTATGTTTACAAGCACTGACCCCGTCCTCAGCCCTGGTTTAGTCCTGGTTTAGTCCTGGTTTAGTCCTGGTTTAGTCCTGGTTTAGTCCTGGTTTAGTCCTGGTTTAGTCCTGGTTTAGTCCTGGTTTGGTTGTTTTCGAGCGTGAGTCCCCGCGATCACTTTGCTGCTCTCTGATGTGGAGGATGTTCGCTGCTGCAGCATCTCACAGCAAACAGTTTTTAAGGTAGTATGATCCATGCTTCAGTGATCAGAGGAATTTAGGGGGGTACTGTGGCGTGCGAGAACGCAAAACTCCGATTATCTCTGTCTACACACAAATGCATTAACGGAGTTTTCAAAAATCTCCACTTTGCCCGGAGTTTTTTGTATATATTAGTTTAGAATGTGTAATTTTTTATTTATTTAATGCGATCTACCAATACTACCTTTGCGATCGACTGGTAGATCGCGATCGACGTATTGAGCACCCCTGGCATAAAGCTCTGGTGCAGACATCACTTCTCTGACAGATTATTCAATGTCTAAAGTCAGTGTGCAGCAGCAGTGTGAGTTTATGCTCTTGTGTTATTTTTTGCTTATGGGTTTTTTGTGTCCTGTGTTCAGGTCTCCCTTTTTCCGGACCAGCTCCATGTCACCACTGCCTGTTTAGTGTTTTTTTGTTATTTACTTTTTGTAAGTAAAGACTTTCCTTGAATCGTGCTCAGTCTCTCTGCTTTGGGGTCCAACACACAATCCCTAACAATCAAACTATTTTCCTCCAGCAAATCTTTGTGGTTGAAGTAATGTCAAGGAGTAGGGACTGTTTTTGATATATTAATGTTGGAAAAATAGATATAATAGTGTTCCGTGGTCAGAAACATTGTGACATAAAAATAATAATAATAATAATAATGCATTGGTTTTTATTAAGCGCTTTTCAGGACACTCAAAGAAGCTTCACATGTCATTATCAATTCACTGCCCTGGGGCGCACTGACAGAAGCGAGGCAACCAGTCTGTGCCATCGGCCCCTCCCACCACCACCAACCATTCACACACACACCAGACTCATTCTAATGTGGGTGAAGTGTCTTGCCCAAGGACACGACCACAGTTTGGCACTTTACAGCCGCAGCCGTCTTTCTGTAGCATTTGATGTTCCCAGAGGTCTCCCATCACAGAAATAACCAGGTCCTGCCCTGCCTAGCTTCAGAAGTCTGACATGATCTGGCTTCCACGCTTTCCATTTGTGGTGGACCTTCGCATAAATCAAGCAAGAAAGTAATCCCACTCAACACCAATGGATTAAGACCTTAGAATATCAATAACATCTGCATGGAGACAACAAAGTGGCCTCCTAAACTTTTCAATAATGTACCATTGAAAAAAAGGAAATGGTTTGGTCGAAATTGGGTCACCGTAAAAAGAGCTGGGATAAATTTGGCTCCGAACTCGGCCGGCTGAGAACCACTGCCCTGGAAGAGCCGGTGTCTGATGTCAAAAAATACCTTCATTTTTCACAATAGGAAACAGAGCCACTAGAATCTATTACTGAAAAAGTCAAATCCGGTTGTGATGGGAGCCGGGGCTGCTGCAATCTCCTGTAACCTCCGCCATGCTCCAAAAACACACTTTCACTTCTTTGAGAGAAAAGTTGAGCCAGAAGAAAGTCACTCTATACCGCGAAAATATTCATGTTCAATATTGTTTCCTTTAGAATTATATAATGACAAGTAATTTATAACACGGCCAAACGACTCACATTTCAATGCAGCGGGTTTGTAACTTATTAATTTTAAGCAGTAAGAGACTTGAAAAAGGAAAAAAAACACAGACTAACGTGCTGGCTTTAACATTTTTGTATTGCATATGAAAAACATTTATTTAATCAATTTATTTAATGTATGGTTTATATATTCATTTACTTATTTATGTATTTAATTTGTATTTATATAGCGCATTTCACAGACCAAGGTACAGACCCAAAGCACTTTACAATGTTCAGAGTCAGATATTGTTCCAATCCTTCCACACCATCAGCTCCAACACCATCCATTCACTCTCTCATTTACATTCAGAACTATTGTGCATGTTTTTAGTGGTAGGGGAAACCAGAGCACCTGGAGGAAACCTACTCAGACATGGGGAGAACATGCAAACTCCACTCAGAAAGGCCCTGCTATCCACTCAGCCACCATGTCAATTACTGTATTTTATATCCATCCATCCATCCATTTTCTACCCTTTAATCCATTTCTGGGTCAGGGGGGTGGCAGTCAGAGATGCCACCCAAGTCTCATAGCACCAGCCCCTCACTGACCCTCTGCAGGTGGTGAGTCCACAGGAGGACGGCTGCTCTCTGACTGTGAGCATAGCCTTGATCTTTCAGTGGGGGCTTTTTGGGCATAGTGGGGTTAAGTGTCTTGCCCAAGGACACAACGACAGCAGTCATCAGTGGGAGTCGGTGGAGAAGGTGCAGAGGTGGGAATTGAACCCACGACCTTCTGGCCTTAAGGCCAATGCTCTACCAACTGAGCTACTGTCGCCCCCTGTATTTTATAAGCCTTTCCAAAACAGCTCATAGATGGAATGCTGATGTCCATATTCCCACCTGTCTCTGTAACAGCCATGTTGCTCTGAACTGTGCTCTGTGTAAATGCATATTCGACATTTACAGCTGGATTTTACATCTTAACTTTGAACAGGCTGGAAATCCTACAACTTGTCGCGTGAGAAATGAGAGTGTAGCGTTTTATCGGTGTTAGCGCAGCGCCGTGACCTTTGCGGCTCCGAGCTGCAGCATGTTGTGAGCTACATCAGGGCTCTGCAGCTGCCACTCGCCTGGTTGCTGCGGTGATTATGGAAATATTTGTCTTGGTCTCAGCTGGGATAAAGACCCAGAGGAGAGCGTTTACCACCACTACTGCTCCATCCGCTGCCATCTCCATGTTGGATGCTGTGGTTCCACAACCTGTAATCTCCGCCGAGTAAGCCGGTTTGGGTAAATAGCCGCTGGGAAACGCCTGGATTTGATATTCAGCTCAGTGGGGGTCGATGTAACACACAGGGCCATTTTGAATCTTGTATCGAGAAGACCAACACCTGCCACCTCATGTTGTTTAGCTTTAGAAACCTCTTTATGACATTTATTATATTGGGAAAAGCTTTTAAAATGCTAATTGAATCATTTAGATGCCAAAATGTCTGGTTTACGTTAGCTTTATTTGTTGGATACAGATTGAAACAGGAGAGGAAGGAAGAAAGAAAGGGATATAGAGATTTCCCACAATTGGCACGAAACATATCTCTGACCGCATGGAGACAAACAGCAGACCGATTACAGACTGTTCATATGAATAGGATGTTTATTTCATAGTGATTTCTAGCATTGATCTTAAAAACATAAAAAATAAGACTTTTTGTATGAATTATTTGAGAAGTTTGGAGTTTTTCATATATTTCAATTAAATGTTCATTTCAACTTTCACTTGTACAGCTCTAAATCAGGTGTCTCCAATCTTTTTCACCCAGAGAGCTATACTTTCCGGAACTGATGTCTGATGTTGGGTACAGTCATTATTTATCATCACATATTTGTAACTAAGTAAGTAAGTAATCTTTATTTACATACCGCCTTTCACAGTCCAGAGTCACAAAGTGGTTTACAATCGTGGGCGTTTGTCTCCCACTCCACACAAAGATGGGAGCGGGGCCAGTACAGGAGACGCGTGCCAGAACTATTGTACATGTTTTTAGTGGTAGGAGAAACCGGAGCACCCGGAGGAAACCTACACAGACACGGGGAGAACATGCAAACTCCACTCAGAAAGACCCCGTTCCGACCGGGATTCCGATTCGAACGCAGGACCTTCTTGCTGAGCAGCGAGAGTGCTGTCCACCTTTGGCGAGCTACCTGGGAGGGGGTGGTGAGCTACCGGTGGCTCCCAAGCTACAGGATGGAGACCCCTGCTCTAAATCCTAACAGTCATCTCGGAAGACGCTAAAATACAGTCGATTCGCCAACACAGATCAGAGAATCAACCCATGATCGATGTCCACACATTTGAATACAAGTCCATGAATGTCATTAAATGTCCTGGATCATCACTGCCCTTTGACCCGCCTTCACTGGCAAGGAACAGCTCATAAACGTTTTTTTTTTTTGGCACCAGGGGCGGGATTAAATACATTTTCTTCTTCCCACTCCTTTTTGAGTATCTGCAAGTGTTTCTTTTGTGTATATAAAATGTTGTGTGTATAATATTTATAATTTTGCGTTATGTAAATGTAACTCAGGGTTATTTATGCACAATTTTGATATTCTACTTTTGTTTCTTGGACACTTATTTGCTCGAAATAAACAAACATTGATTTGATTTGAGGTAGGAACAAGTGAGAAACCTTCAGGATGTCACGTGGTGATTTGAATGAGGACCCAAAATGCAGGAATGCCAAAATAAAAGGAATTTAATGATGAAAAAATAAAAGTGCAGGAGAAAACAAACTCAAAATCCAAACGCACAGGGAACACATAACCGGGAACAGGACAGAACAAATGTTGACAAGACAATGGACCAGCAACAAGGGGAGAGAAGCACAGGGTACATATAGACACTGAGAGACACATCAGGGCGGGGCAGACAATCAAGACAGGGGAAACAGGACATCAAAGTCAAACTAAAACCAAACCAGAGAACATGTCAAAATAAAACCAAAATAACTCAATCCACACCGTGACACAGGGGACCCACATTGAGAGAGCTGAATGCAAACAGGGGGTATGGGACAATCAATCAATACTTTTAAGATAAGACATTATTGATCTCACAATGAATACAAAATGTGACCTCTAAACTCTCCACAGCTGCCCCCATCTCTGGAACACATTTACTTATTCATGTTTTGTGAAAATAGCCAAATAATTTCCCCGAAGCTTTCATGTGCAGCCCCTTTTGCTCCAACAAAACCAAACTTTAGCGTGACAATTTTCTCAGACAAATTCTTCAAACAGTCCAATTCCTCTGATGTCTTTTATTCCAGTCGCTCAATAACACCGGAATCACCCTCCTTTTTATCCTCACCGTTCTTTATGATAAACTAATCACCGTAATTGTTCCGAAAAGTAATTTGTAGTCAATTGGAAGCTATCCGTTAGAATTTGACAGGACCTCAATGTGAAAAATGTTTGCCATTTATTTGAACCAGACAAATTCTTAGCTGTGTTTTGTAGACAGGCCATTTCAGACACTGCTAATGGAGATAAATAGTGTGTTTTTAGCTCGGATCACACTCAAATAGAATAAAATATATGATCTCAACGCCGTGTTTAGAAGAGTTTTATCATACTTCTGAGGTCACATTCAATAATCAAGATTTATTTTTGCTTCTCCGAGTGCGCGGTAAGTGTACTATCTTGGGCATGAGGGAGGATCTTATCTAACCTTTCCTGCCTCATGAAAAATTCAGCATCCTGGCCACCAATCTCCTCCATCGTCTCCGGATGTTATGTCCGATAGAGAAAGGGAGGGGGGAGGGCGGAGAGAAAGAGAAAATGACTTTGCGTTCAACTGTACCGTCTGTGTTATCATCGGCGAGATTTACAGTAAGACCAATAGATGTTTGCGAGCAAGTGGAGCGGTTTATGTTTGTAATGCGGCTCTGGAGGAATGGGGTCTCAAAAACGTAAACGTAAAGTTTAAAGTAAAGTTTATTTACATTTCTTACTTTTTGCACAATTCTTGAGTGTTCCTATCCTTGCCAAATGTGACAAGTTTCTCCTGTGTGAGATTAATAAAGTACATCTTATCTTATAGTGCATTTTACAGACCAAGGTACAGACCCAAAGCACTTTACAATGTTCAGAGTCAGATATTGTTCCAATCCTTCCACACACGGTGATGACAGAAGCGAGTCCAGAACACACTGGACCATCAGCTCCAACACCATCATTCACTCTCTCATTTACATTCAGACCTACTGTGCATGTTTTTAGTGGTAGGGGAAACCGGAGCACCCGGAGGAAACCTACACAGACACGGGGAGAACATGCAAACTCCACTCAGAATGGCCCTGTCGACCGGGATTCAAACCCAGGACCTTCTTGCTGAGAAGCGAGAGTGCTATCCACTCAGCCACCCAATAGGGACTAACCTTGAGCCAACCTTGCGTACCTACTTATATATGTGCATTTGTGTTTACGTCTCTCTCATTGAACGCCACGGAATTCTCTCTGGTGTTGTTTCCTTAAGGGGGAGATTTCTCTGGAGATTTCTTATGAACTCACTGAGCTTTAGGATGGGTCAGAGCCTGGCAGAGTCACCAGCCTGGATGTGAGAACACGAATGGTCCAAGGGCCGTGGCCTGGGGCTTCATTCTACAGATGTCCCAATCCTGGTTTTTTGAGTCCATGAGTCTAAGCCATTTTTATTTTGAGGGTTGGCAAAATACTCCCCAAAATATAGTTTCACGTCGTCTTGAACTCTCTCTTCAAAGTTCTTTTCAACTTCCCTTACGGTACTTGTTGACAATCGGTCTTGTGCCGGTATTTAGCCTTGTCGCTATCCATCAAGATTTAGATTAAGAGACCCTTTATTCGTCCCACAGTGGGGAAATTTGAGAGTTGCATCACCGGTTACAGAACAGTAGGAATGACGAGCACATAACACAATATAAATAAAAATAAAAACTAATGTTGGCATAATTAAGAAGAAAAAGTATAGAATCTCTAGCTTTAGCATAATAAGGAAGCATATCTAAAATCTCCAACTCTAGCATAATGAGGACGCAAGAATTAAGTAAAACATCTCTGACTTTATCTTAATAAGAAGGAAGAACAAAATATCTAACTTTAGCATAATAAAGAATCAAGAATGAAATACGGTCTGGTCTAGTGCAGGGAATATGTTGTATGTTTACATCTGTACATGTTAGCAGCTCCAGGGCGTGGACAAAGTGGCTCTGTAAGGGGACAATGGACGCATGTGGTTCTATATTGCACGTTCTGACATATTATGTGAAGTTAAGTCAGCGGACATGTGAGGTCAAGTCAGCGGACAAAAACCACATCCACAACACAGATGTTAAATCGGCTAAATGTTCACACAAAGTTATCTGGAGTTTATGCACTGGCAGAAGAGACTTTCACGGCTTTCACTTCACATTTTGTCTAACATTTTGGGTCAACTTTGTGGTCAATGGTATGACATAGCGTACACATGGTAATACCTTCTCCAGTCAGCCCCTCCCAACTGGCCCACAAAACCGGCTACACTGCAAAAAGTGATGAATAAGTAGTCAAAAAAAATTATGTCAAAATGTATCTTAATTTGAGCATATCTTTGACTGACAAGATTTGGACAATGAGAAAAAATTATATTTTCTCCTTCTTAGAATTGTACGCTGATTTTTACTATGCCTTAATCCATTCTGTACCTCTCTACTTTTGACTGTTTGCTCCGAGAGCCAAAGTCATTTCCTAGTTTGTGACTTGTAGTTATACTTGTGATTTACATGGCAATAAAAATGATTTTGATTATGAGAAAATATAGCAACAGTTCATGAAATAAGACTAAATAGAGACTAAATGGAGAGCAGCTTCAGTGACAGACTGATTCACCCTCGCTGTGTGAAGGAGGGGTTCCGTAGGGCTTTCCCGCCTGCTGCTGTCAGACTGTACAATGAGAACTTCATTCATCTGTAAATAAGTAAATTCTTAAATCATGTGCAATACTGCTCCTTCAGAATGTCCACTGAACAATGTCACTTAACATTATCTACTTATTATCCTGCACTATATGTACAGTATATAACTGCACTACTACATACTGTATATATATATATTTTTTTGACTGGCATCAAAGCATTTCCAGTATCTACAGCCAGTCATGCTAGTTAAGAAACACAGCTACCTCTTATTATGTGTACTGTGTGTGCTCCCTGTGTGCTCTTACTACTGTCCTGTCTGTGCGCTGCAACATCGACATTTCCCCACTGTGGGCCGAATAAAGGAGCTCATATCTTATCTTAAATAGCTTGTCCCATTGGCAAATTGTGTATAAGGCAGTCAGAATGTGAATTAAAAAATAATAAAAACACTTTATTCAAGCAATTATTACCTCATATTATGTCCGTTTTTGCAGTGTAGATCCAGTCTATGTATAGTTCCTCCAGTTCTTTGCCCATATTTTACATATCATGTAGCTAAAATGCCTGTAACATTTTGCATCGGCCTCGACACTGGACACACAGCATTAATCCTTTCAACTTTAAATGTCACTCCATCCTTTGATTGTACATAATTTTCCGGCAAAAACCAAAACGGCCTAATAATGCTGCATGATCCGTTCGCTGCCTGCACGTCTCCTGCACATCAGAGCGGTTGAGTGAGGACCTGCCTGGCTTTGGAAAGTGGCAGGTTATGTAACAGTCTGAGTGTGACAGCCCGGAGACGTCTGAGGGCCCGCTCTAAACAGGCCCCTGAGTGACAGAGATGTCCAGATAAAACGTCTCGTCAATCTACCCCCGCCAACGCCAGAGCCAGCCCGCCACGACTGTTGCGCAACCCCCAGCCCCGAATGCACCATGCCCTCACAACGCGAGCATGATGGGTCTGAAGTGCAGCTGCTATAGCCTGGAATATTTGGAACGTTGTTGAATTTAATTTAAGATTGGATTTATTTCATTTCAACCCTGCGCTCCATTTCAAATAAACATGGGCAAGGGAAGATAGACAGACAGACAAATTGGCCTGGTAACATCACCCTTTTCCCCCTCATGCAGGAGTTTAACACCGTGCTGTTCTTCTACTCAAAGAGAAATGCAACACACAAAATAAGGTGTAGAATTATCAACCCTTTTGAAGAGTTCCCAAAAGCCAAAGCAACATTACTTTTCACAAACACGGGTCTAAATTAAGCTCACATCCTCCTCCACACTAGTATTTTGTTCCTTATCGACTCCGTTTATGCCCACTTTGGAACAAATTCTTGCTTCATTTCAAGTGATTGCAAATTACAGTTGTGCAGCTCTTAAAACACTTGAAGTTAGTTTGAAAGTGTGCCTATTTGTGCCGTACAATCAACAAAAAGCAGTCGGTGAAGGACGGTCGAAGGACGGAAACGCTACAAACATAATGGAGGAAAAGGTTTCAATATACAGAGGTGTGCACGTTCCACACACCGAGGCACACTCAAGAAAACACAGCATTTTTGGGAAAAGAAACAGGATTCAGTAAATACCGCAAAGTTGTCCTAAAGCCATAAATAAAGTATGAGTAAAAAGTATGTGGTTATGTAATCTCCAATGAGTAAATCAGTAACGAAATGCAAAAGATGTGACTGTTACTGAATAATGGAGACATCTACTGAAGCTATCATCCAGCCATCTTCTTCCCCTTAATCCATTTCTTGGTCGAGGGGGTGGCAGTCAGAGCTGTCACCCGGTCCACAGAGCACCAGCCCCTACTTACACTTACCCTTTTTGTCCAGTTAAACATTCATCTTTGGAACTTTGACATTGTATACTTAACTCTTAAACTCCTACATCTGTTTTGGCTCGTGCACAAAAGTTTGGCATAACCAAATGTCTTTGCTTATTTAAAAACACATCTTACATCTCACATGCTTGTGTGATGCATCATTTTAAAGCTAGGCCCTTCTAGTTTATGTAAAAAAACACTGAAATAATGTATGTCATTCCTATTTCACTCTGCATCCTTTGAAGTTTGTTTTTTTTAGCCTCGCCTAAAAAAATCAATGTATAAATGCCCTAAAAAAGCCTACTTCATTGGAAGAAGAACATTTTCAACGCCAATTTGTTCATTGTGTTGTTGACAACAACTGTGTAAAGTTTCACACTTCTAAGTTTTATAGTTTTTATGCAGTTTCTCCAATTTGGCAAAATGTGTGCCAAATTGTTCCAAACTGCTTTACTAACATTTCAACATCATAAAAAGCATATTTTTTAGTTGTGGTACTTATAAGTTACAAATCTGTGTGATTTTCGTTTACATTTTTTTAAAATACATTTTTTAGTAGTATAAATGCATATAAAATATGTGCAGCAGAACTAACAGCGTCTTTACGCACGCTTTTACTGTGAAAATGAAAAGAGTTCCTACAAGTCCCACCCATCAAAAGAAATATCTTTTTATTGGCTACTTAGACACGTCAATCATTCAGAGCTAGCCTGTAATCAACAACAAGGGAAAAAGGACCCTGTGCAAGTGGATGCGGTTTGTCTTTTTCACAAGGGTCCTGCGGACTGAAACCTGCTCCTATCTTTTCATGGAACCTCTCTTTTTGAAGCTAAGGACTCAAGGAACACGTGGATATGATGTTTGTGGCTAAACTAAGCTCAAACTTGGTGAAATGTGAAAGAGAAGCCTGAAAAGTTTTCGGAGCGTTTTTTTTTTTGCAACAGAAAAATGCAAATTTTTGGATTATTTCTGAAGAATGGATTATACTTTGGCAAATACAAGTGGATATTCTTTTTCACTGAAGACTTACGGAGAGAAAGAGACTAAGCAAGGATGGGGAAAGTCTAATTTGTTTGAGCAGCAGAAGACGAAAGGTAAGAAACTTATACAAACACGATTTATTTTGTGCCCATATTATGCGTTATATCTTTTTAATGCAAAGTCTGATATTGTTTACACTTAGATATAAATATAGCTGAGAAAATAAGCTTTAAAATGATATATAGCTTGTGGCTTAGGAAGCTCAAAATACATCTGCTATTGCCAGCAGAAGTATTTTTTTCTCGTTTGCGAGCTTTATGGTGCGTTCAGACCAAACGCGATTTCTGCGGCCAAATCGCGTATATCGCGCGGCTTGAGCCGCTTGTGACAAATTGTGACAGCCGCTGTCACAGAGAAACTTGGCCGCGCGGCCAGGACACTAGAGGGCAGCCGCTGTCACAGAGCGTTGAGAGCGTTTAGGGGCGGGGCTTGTCTCTTTTGCCTGTAGCTTCCCAAAATGGATGTCAGCGAAGGAGTTGCTTGGCTCTATCTAATAAATAAAGCCAGACAGCGTCGTCAAAGGGCGAATCGACGACGTGTCTGGATTCACCAGATAGTCCGTAGACGGTTGGAGTTTGGTGAGTTTCACCATTTGCTCCGGGAGCTGCGCTCGGATGAGGGTCGCTTTCAGCGGTACTTTCGTCTCTCCCTGGCCCAGTTTGACGACCTACTGACCCGCATTGGCGCAAGGATCACCTACCAGGACACCAACTACAGGCGCTCTATTTCAGCTGAAGAGCGCCTGTCCATCTGTCTGCGGTTAGTGTTTTTTACCCCATTCGGAATTCCTAAATACTTACAAAGTTTGTCATTTTTCAATCACAATCCACAATGTAATAGCTCAGAAAACAGTATTATGCAACAATTTGGTGTCTATGATTACTGTCTATGATGTTTACTGTCTACTAGTTTAACGTATTTTATGCTACACAAGTTTTGTCACGTGATTTTTATGAATGTAATTGTGATAAATATGTTCATATCATTTTGTAATTGCAGGTTTCTTGCCACTGGGGACTCCTACAGGACCATTGCGGGGAGCTTCAGAGTGGGCATATCCACCGTCTCCATGCTCATCCCAGATGTGGTGGCAGCCATCTGGGACTGCCTCGTGGAGGAGTTCATGGCTGTGCCTGGAGCAGAGGAGTGGAGGTCCATAGCGCAGGACTTTGAGGTCCGATGGAACTTCCCTCTGTGCTGTGGGGCCATTGATGGGAAGCATGTGGCTGTGAAGGCACCCCCCAACTCTGGGTCCATGTTCTTTAATTACAAGGGGCACCATTCCCTTGTGCTCCTGGCTGTAGTGGATGCCCAGTACAGGTTCAGGGTCATTGATGTGGGAGGGTACGGCAGATCCAGCGATGGAGGCATCATGGCCAACTCTGCCTTTGGTGAGGCTCTGCGCGAGGGCACACTCGACCTGCCTCCTGACCAGTGCATACCTGGAGCTGACCACAGAGGACCCCAGCCCCATGTGTTCGTGGCAGATGAGGCCTTTCCACTGCGCCGCAATTTAATGCGCCCTTTCCCTGGACGTGGTGGCCTTACCCCAGAGCAGCGCACCTTCAACTACCGCCTCTCCCGGGCCCGGTTAGTGGTGGAGGATGCATTTGGGATTTGGTCTGCGCAGTGGAGAGTGTTTCGCCGTCACCTGGAAGTCTCCCCAGAAGTTGTGGAGAAGTGTGTGAAGGCCACTTGTGTCCTTCACAACTTCACGAGGATGGCTGGAGATGGGCAGGTTCCTGCACCGAGGGGAGCTGCTGCCGGTGAAGAACCACTTCCAGGCGTGCAGCGGATGGGCGCCAACAACGCGACCAGAGAAGCAGTGGACATAAGGAAGGTGTTCATGGCCCACTTCAGTGAGGAGGGAGCACTGCCGTGGCAGCCCACAGAGTAGTCATGTCCACCACAAGACTGACCCACAACGGCTCTTTTCAGAGCCACCCACAACGGCTCTTTTCAGAGCCACCCACAAAATACAAAGAGCCTAACTTCATTCCTGACATATAATGTGCTGAGCCTCTTGAATATGAAATTCTTTACATTTTTTCTGGCCATAGTCCAAACCCATATTGATTTGCACTATTCTATTCACCTGTATACCTTCTGTTTCTAGGTAATGACTGCCAGACTCCACTGCGACTCCACTCCAACTTCAGGTTAATCATATGCACATTCAAGCTTTTCCGTAATTACAAGTTTGTTAAAACAGTAAAAGGTGAAATGAATAAAAAATACTGCCAACTAATGTATTGCTCTTTAAGTGTTAGTTATTTCATCTTCTATAAAACCCAGTCAGCTCTTATTAAAGTAAATGTACAAATATAGAATAGCATTTTCTGTCAGTATTATATGAAAGGTAGTAATGGTTTGCTTGAAGTAGAACACATGAGGTTTGAAAAAATATTTTCTTTATAAAAAAAGGAACAAACAATGAACAATAAATTAAATGTACATATAAACAAATGAAAAGGAGCTTGCTTGGAGGAGGTGCGGTGGAAGAGGAAAGGGACACATGTCTGTTTCCTCCCCTGCAAAAGGTGTCACCTTAGGTCAAAAAACTGTCTGTTCTGGCCAATGGTTCCAAATTAAGCAGAACGGTGCTGCTTTCATATAGAAGTTGATACATTTTGAATTTAACAAATTCTCTTGACTCTGGTGCCACCCTTTGCAGGAGAGGAACGAGAGAGAGCAGGAACTGATGTTCTTCTGAGTTGTGGGGCGGTGCGGCTGCTTTGGTCCGTAGAGTCTCCAGCAGCTCCCGCTCCCACTCAAGGCGGCTCTACGGACGTGGGCCTCTTCCGAGCCCTCTTCCTTGGTGGGCCTTCAAAGAACACAGGGCAATCACAGTGTTAAAAAGTGGAACATGTATTTCAAAAAAGCAAAATGAAGAGAGCAAATAATATCTGTATTAAAGCCAGAGTGTGTAGACATAGTTAAACACATGTAAAACACTTTTAAGTTGTGTGTTTGTGTTACAATTAACTTGAACATTGCAGTTATCAATGAAATTACTCACACAAGCACAAATTTCGACAGTTACAAACTCTGAAGTGTATTTCGCAATGAAATTTGAAATTGGCTGTTAAAAAAGTAATACTCTATTGTCTGCATTAAACAGGATAGCTGCCATCTTGTGGCAACCATTGCATGTATTTGTTCAGTACTTTTATAGCATAAGGTATTTCAGTAGTATGTTTTTATCAAAGAAAGAGGGAAGATGTGAAGCTTCAGACCAAAGCTTCTTTCCACCTGTAGTGCCTTGACATCTTGTCGTTTCTCTGTAAATTTGTCGTCTACACTGATGTAACAGCCCTTGGGTAATTTTGGCATATTATGCAGTAACATTTTGTTTATATGAACAGTCCTGTAATAAGAATAAAAATAAAACAATGATTAAAAAAAGCCCCACCTGTAGGTGCAGAAGCAGGGGAAGGTCCAGCCCTCACAGAAGAAGAACCGGCTGAGGAAGCAGCAGCAGCAGCAGCAGCAGCAGCTCAGGCCAAGATGTCTCACCTTGTGTGGTGGTGGCAGTATCTGCACCAGAAGAAAACAAGAAATACAATTATTTCATATCATGTGTACATTGCGCTTATGACATTTATATGTACATAATAATGTACATTATTATGTACATTTAAATGATTTGTTCATATGAAAGGGAAAAGTGAAATTTAACACAACACATGATCAAGATCTATCCTGGTTTGAAAATAGCCAATGCCTATTTTCACCTGGCCATGATGTTAAGAAAGCATTAAAAGAAATGCATACACAGAAAGCAATATAAATGTAAAAGTCAGCAAAATGTGGGTAATAAAAAGGAAAGAAATATATTTTTTCCAACTGTTGGAGGTCTCTGTTTGCTGCATGACACCGACCTTCAGCACCTGACAGCCCTGCTGCTGCTGCTTCCTCTGGCTCTTCTTCTGGGTGGTTGTACCCTGTGGTCTGCTCCTCCTCGGCCCTTCGCCTTGGCATGTTCCCGGAGCTGTCACGGGGAGTGATGTAGGGCTCGAGGAAGGACATGACCACAAGGTACTTCCACGTCTGGCCTTTCCCTGCTTCTGCACCACTCTTCTTCACCTTCTCCTTCTCTTCCTGCTCTCCTTAGCATATGTGTCCCTCAGGTTCTTCCACCGCTTTTTGCAAACTTCCACTGAATAAACACATCAACTCGTAAGCGGGAAAGTAGTAGTTTTTTTCGCGGGGAAATATTTACTGTGAAAAGTTAAAATAACTTACCCGAGACACCAACCACCTCGCTAACCCTCCTCCAAGCAAGCTCCTTTTTATTTCGGTCCCGGTAGCTGTGGTCTGCAGTGTTGTATAGCTCAGAATGAGCACCGACCTGAGCTATTAACGTGTCCTCCATGATCTACTGTCATCTACTAGTGTTTTCCCGGTAGTGAAATGCGTCACTACGTCACTGTAGGAGAAAGCTCCTGATTGGTCGGCACACACGAATTCTCCCAAAAAGTTCAACAATGTTCAACTCTAGCGGCGGCCGCGTTGGAGGCACGAATCGCGCGAAACGCGCGTCAAAACGCTTGACATCTCAAAACACGCCGCGCGAATCGCGCGAAACGCTCGAATTCGCGCCGCTCTGGCCGCGCGAATCGCGCCGCGTGATCTCTCGCCGCTCCTTGGCGCGCGTCCCCCATGTTGTGTCAATGTAGACCCGCCGCTTTGGCCGCAGAAATCGCGTTTGGTCTGAACGCACCATAAGAGGTTAAACTTAAGGCAAAAGAAAAAAAATATATCATGAATAATACAGAAGGTAAGTGTTTAATGTGTTTCATTCTTTGTACTTTAATATTATTGTCCTTATTATCAACATGATTTTGCAACATTTTCATGATGCCTTAAAACAGAGATCACAACCAGTGGGGGCGGGTCCCGGCTCAAAATGACGTGCGCTGACATGTTACACCCCCTGGTGCAGCCATTTGGCCCCAGGACATGTGAAAACCTGAGTTAGAACCAAACCGTGTTATCGCATAGTCGCATTTCTTGTGCTTTGAAAGTTAGGTATCCCAGCTTTAAGTGCAAGCGTCAACAATGCCAGCCCTGTGTACACCCTGTGCTGCATGCTAATGGCTGCTCTGGAGTAAAGCAGTGGCCCTAGAGAGAGCGGTTCCCCACTGGGACAACAACAGGGAGTGGGACAGAAGCACGGGGCCAGAGGGCAGCCAGCAGGGGGCAGGAGGGGCGGACTGCACATTCTCACGCACGCACGCACACACACGCACACACACTCTTACACACACACACACTTACACACACAAGAACAGGACAAAGCACAGCACCAACCAGGCCGGCGGACAGCCACCTGCACTGCCCTGAGGACCACAGCGAGGGGTGGATACAGACACTCTGCCATTCTGCTTCCATTAGCCTCAGATAAGATGGGAGCAAGGAAACTTATTTTAATCTTTTTTTTTTTCTTGTTGCATCAGGAATAATGTGATAAGCACCTCGAAATTTTATTTAGATACCAAAAAATGCACCAGCAAAAAAGTCAGAGGTTTTTATAAATGGTTGAACTCCTGTTTTAGTCGATCGGGACATTTACCCGTTACCATGGACCATTCTTATTGATTATTATTATTATTCATTGTACATTACAATAAAAACGACAATACAGAATACAATTTGAAAAGAAAGAGGCAGAAGTACAATATATGTGTCCTGTCCCTTTTCACAATGTATTTATTCTCTTATGTGTTTTAGTAAGTAATGTTTATTTATATAGCACATTTCACAGACCAAGGTACAGACCCAAAGCACTTTACAATGTTCAGAGTCAGATATTGTTCCAATCCTTCCACACACGGTGATGACAGAGGCGAGTCCAGAACACACTGGACCATCAGCTCCAACACCATCATTCACTCTCTCATTTACATTCAGACCTATTGTGCATGTTTTTAGTGGTAGGGGAAACCGGAGCACCCGGAGGAAACCTACGCAGACAAGGGGAGAACATGCAAATTCCATTCAGAAAGGCCCTGTTCCGACCAGGATTCGAACCCAGCATTATACTATGCTGAATACTTTATAGTGTAATGTTTTGATTCTCTAATCTGCTGTTGGTAAAATTTCACTTCCTCCGAGATGACTTTGTCTCTGTATGAAAAAATAAAATAAGATTGGAATAAACAAAACATTCAAATACATACATGCAAATATGGAATGATAGAAGTCATAATATTTAAGTTTGGGGAACATTCTCGACTCAAATTTAGTCAAAATGAAAATAAATAACCCTTTGATCCAACCATATGTTTGGCAAAATGTAAAAACTCAAACAAAAACTCAAAATGAAAATGTTTGTGCTTAAAAGCTGTAGTATTAGAGTTAAAATCCTGAAGTTGCTCGTTTAACTCTGAGTACACTTTTTATAGAAATGTGATCACAAAAACGTGTTCCACCAAAAACACAAAAGTAAAACCGAGGGTGAGTTTCTTAAATGGCACTTATTGTTTTCCAACAATGGCCGTATCCTACTGTTGGCACTAGATTGTGTGGAAGCAGACCTTTTCTCGCTGCACTCCGGCGACTTCTCCCGCTGCTTCCAGGAAAAAAACAAGAAAGGCCACATTTTAGATTCATTTTTTTCCACCTGAAAGTCACTAATTGCATTTTTCATACAGCCTTTCCATCGATACGAGCTTCAAAGTCCACCAGCGTTGCTTGAATCAGTGACCATTCATGCACATCAGTGTGACATTTGGATTGTGCGCGTGAAAATACCAGTCGGACATTTATTATGCAAACTAGAACTGTGTGGAAAATCAGTAATTATAGCATTGTCTTAAAAAAAAAAAAAAACATGAAAAAAACAACACCCCCCCTCCTCTTATAACGACAGCTCTTTCATTGTGTTTGCGTCAAAGTATTTAGCAGATAGCCCTTTGCATTTTCTGTGAGTGTAGCAATCAAATATGTATGGGGCGTTGCCATGGTTTCGGGGCGCCTGGTGTGTGCGTGTGTGTGTGTGTGTGTTTGTGTGTGAGTTGGCGCTTTGTGCTGAAAGTTGGGCATTGTGACAAAAGGGAAAAAAATGGATGATTATTTGATTACAAAGGCTCCAAATGGCAGGCGGTTTTGTTTTGCGTCTGACACATATGATTGGTTTTGTTTAAGGCATTGCTGAGATGTGTTGGCGACGGCAACTTGACCCATATGGAGGGACTGAAGCTGGAAGCAAAGAAAGTTCTAGTGCAGATTGGGTTTTTTTGGGTAAACAATCAACAAATCGATATTTTCATAATGTTTCATGTCTTTGGAATGACTATCCAACTGGACTATCTACACATTTTGAGCCTATTGGGAATGGGTTTAAAGAAGTACTGCTTCATGATGGTTGGTCATATTTTTTGGATAGACCAAGAATTCTGAAATATTGATTAAAAATATTATAGCTAAGTAAGTAAGTAAATGATTTTTATAGAGCATTTTTACAGACCCAGGTCACCCAAATGTTCAGCCTCCAACAAACCTATCCATTCACTCACTCGGTAGACAAACTTTATCGAAAAACCTTGGACTTTAACTTTAGCTTTATAAATGAGGTCTACTGACAATTTTGTTTTGTTTTTCTCATTCCCCAGTTCCTCATTTGCACATCCATCCACACCGCTTTTGTCAATTAACGAAGGAATTGTGCGACCACGCCTTGTCTCTGCGTTGTTTGCTCTCCTCCGACAAGCGTATAGCCAGAGAAAGTAATGAAATGATGAATTTGTGCGACGACCGCAGGGTGACTAAGATGAATTCTGTGGTATCTTTCAGACTAATAGCTCTGTCAACAAGAACAACTCTCTGTAGACGAGGAGCAAATGGGCCAAGCAATCAGGGGATTTGTGGTTTAATGCACAAAACATGAGCTGCTTTGAGCCAATAGCGTGCTGGGTGATTTATCTACCGGTTTTTTACAGATGACTTTTGCAGGTTTGATTTGGATATTGACTCACTTTTTGAGTAATGAACGGGGAGAATAAACATGTAGAAAAGGTCAAGCTAATTTATGAAAGAAACATGTATGTTGGGTGATATAGATGTAAAGCCATGGACCACCGGGGAGACGCTGACCTTTTGTGTATAGAATGTTTACACTGTGTGCTCTGGCAGAGGACGGCGTGTCCCGGAACATGTGCCCACCAATAATCTCACGCTCGACAATGAAATCCATGATGATCTGAATGATGAAGCATTTCGAATGTCGTTGATATAATGCGAAAAGAAAAAAGTTGAATATGTTGAAAGTGAATCACAAACATTTGATCTAAAATAAAATGAAAACTATAGGTTAAAAAAAAAAAAAAAATGACATTGCGTTCTTCAAGGAGTGAACATTAAAGGGTTAAAGGAGACATGTTATGCCATTTGACAACACTGCTACTTCATCAAAAACATAATCTTCACCTTCCGTCTTTGATCATCTCTCATCCCATTTTCTCAAATTAACTATTCTCAAGATGATGTTTAAAGGAGACGGAAGTAAAGTGTCAGGTGCTCCACGATATACAACAGTGTTCCCTCATCAGACACAGACCGTGAGTTGTTTCATCCACGCCTATAACAAGAACTTCTGGGAAACAATTAGCGCTTTTCTGTGTACAGTGGCCTCAAATAAGTCATTAAATCATATAAGATTAACGGAAAAGACAAAATTAACATGTTTGGGATCTGAAACGTGGATTAATGGCGTATGTAAGCCTTGAAGAACAAAAAAATTAATCTATTCTGACTTGAGTGGCATTCTTACATTGAATAGAGTGGTTGAGTACGGGACAGTTCTTCTCCTGCTGGTTTAAGTCTGAAAGAAATGCCAATAATTATAATTAAACATGATATTTTGCCAACGGACAGTCTAGAAAAAACACGGTGGTGATATGATGTGAGAAAGGGCGGCGCGGTGGCTGAGATAGCACTGTCGCCTCTCAGCAAAAAGGTCCTGGGTTCGAATCCCAGTCGGAACGGGGTGTTTCTGAGTGGGGTTTGCATGTTCTCCCTGTGCGTTTGTATAGGTTTCCTCCAGGTGCTCCGGTTTCCCCTACCACTAAAAACATGCACATTAGGTTAAATCCTCCAGCTCTGGTCCTGACCAAGCCGAGCATCAACATCTGGAGATGGGTTCCCGGGCGCTGTTACTACGGCGACCACTGCTCCTGACGTAAGCCTCAGTGGCATCAGGATGGGTCAAATGCAGAGGATTGAACTGCCCTATGGGGATTAATAAAGTGCACATTCACTCACTCACATTCATACCTGTTATACATGTTTTTAGTGGTATAGGGGAAACCGGAGCACCCAGAGGAAACCTGCGCAGACATAGGGACAACATGCAAACTCCACTCAGAAAGCCCTGGAGGTGGAATCAAACCCAGGACCTTCTTGCCGTGAAGGACAAGCTCTAACCGCTGTCCCACCGTGCCGTCCAATGGTGGAGAATGTATTATTGATTTATAGTTTAAAATACGAATAATTACAGTTTTTCTGTGGATACTCAGAGTATTTGGCTCTTCAGTTTTACTTATCCCACAGCCACAGCCATTAAAACACAGCGTTTTGCGTCAATGCCCGGATCAGGTCTAAGCCCCGAAACCACATTTGGGGGTGAGATGCAAAACAGCATATCCGTAATGAGAAAAGTGATGGATTTCGGTGATAACACGTTTTGTCTTAATATCAATAAAAAACGCCCGAGGGGGATTTGTTGTTTATTTTCGCGCAAGATTAATTAACGTGATTACAATGCAGGCGGGAGGGTTGGACAGAGCACGGGTTTTATATTTGCACAAAAAGACCCAACAATGACACGTATTTGCCAAACTTCAAGCGGTTAATTAATCTGATTCGGCCGTTTGGTAATTAGTCAAACACACATGGTTTTATATATTTATTTATCGGGCGCGTTGTCCGAGCACATACCCATCAGCTCCTCGGATAATTGATTGGAGGCTCATTCAAATTCAAAACGAACGGTGCGTGCAGATTGTCCTTGCCGAGTCGTAACAAGGCGTCCACCCGTCACGGCGCAATCAAGCCAAATTCACTCCTGATTTTTGCGAGCGCGGAGCTGGTTGAAAATTGTGGGATCGGCGAAAAGAAGATCAACGACGGGTTTTTGTCATGGTGTGGCGTTTGTGTGATTGCACTTATTACTGTATATAATGTGTTTAATGCTGTCGTCTTGTCCCTGTTGTTTTAGTTTGTTTGATTGTTTTAATGTATTTTAACAGTGTCTCTCTGTGTCTGTATGTACTGTACCTGTGCTCTTCCCCATTTTTTGGGTCCATTCTCTTTGTCTGTCCATAATTTTTTTCTGACCAATGTATTTTGTTTGGATTTTTTACTCTCTTTTTTTACCTTGGACTTTATTTCTTTCTTCAGTTTTTTTTATTTTTGTATTAATGTATTTATTCATCTATTTATCTGTTTATGTTGTTATTTATTTTTTATTAATTAGGCCCGAGCCCCGAACGGGGTAAGGGCCTATTGCTTTCACAATGGTGAATGCAAATCGTGGCGGTGCGTGACGGACGCGTCAGCGCCCGTAACTCACCCCGACGTGACGGTTGCGTGCGTAAACTCAAACACTTTAAAATGATGTATCACGTGCCATTGAAACCTATATTGTTTTTGCTCGAGACGTCGAAAAAAAAATTCCTTATTAGGCCCGAGCCCCGAACGGGGAAAGGGCCTATTGCTTTCACAATGGTGAATAAAATGGTGGCGGTGCGTGACGGACGCGTCAGCGCCCGTCACTCACCAAAACGTGACGGTTGCGTGCGTAAACTCAAACGCTTTAAAATGATGAATCACGTGCCATTGAAACCTATATTGTTTTTGCTCGAGACAAGTCAAAAAAAATTCCTTATTAGGCCCGAGCCCCGAACGGGGAAAGGGCCTATTGTTTTTGCTCGAGAGATGTCAAATTCTGCACTTTGAGCCTTAATTTCACCCCCTGAACATGCATGAAAAGTTGTAAAATTTTGACCAAACATCAGACCTGGTGAAAAATTTGATATTTGGGTGTTTATTTTTATGGGACTCAAAAAATGCCAGAACAGCGCCACCTACAATAGCCACTGGGAGTTTCAGAGGTCAAGTTTGTCGTAGAGCCATGAAATTCGGTACACATGTTCCTCAAGTCAAGATACGACCGAAATGTTACCATGGCTCCGCCCTCTGACAAACAGGAAGCCCATAAATTTCACTGCAAAATGGGAAAATTATCCGCAATCATTTTCATACATGTCGGTTGGAAAGCGACTCCTCCTCGGCCGTTTTACCGATTGGCCTCCATATCACTCCACATTGTCTAAACACATGTACCATCAAAATGACCTCAGGGATTTTTGATCAGTGAAACGTTGTTTGAGCAGCGGAGCGGCAAAATGTGAGTGTTTTTTGACAGTTTTTCACAACATTCTATTTGCTCCCGTTTACACATACAAATTCCGATTTGCACAAAACTTGAATCCATGGTTCAACTCTAGGGTCTAGGTCATTTGAAAGTGAAATAATTGAACTTGGCTCATTAACGCCCCCTACAGACTATTTCAGAGTTTTTAGTATGAAAAACTCTGAAAACTTTGACTCCATCTGTAGGGGCACTAATGAGCCAAGTTCTTTTATTTCACTTTCAATTGACCTGTAGGTCATTTGAAAGTGAAATAATTAAAATGCCAGAACAGCGCCCCCTACAAAAGCCAATTTAATACTCCTATGAGAGTTTTGGAGGTCAAGTTTGTCGTAGAGCCATGAAATTTGGTACACATATTCCTCAAGGTAGGACATGAAAAAAATGTTATCATGGCCCCCGCCCTCTGACAGACCTGAAGCCCATAAATTTCACTGCAATATGGATAAATGAACAGCAATAATTTTCATACATGTCGGTTGGAAAGCGACTCCTCCTCGGCCGTTTCTCAGATTCGCCTGAAAATCGCTCCACATCATCTCAACACATTTACCTTCAAAATGACTTTAGGGAATTTTGATCAGTGAAACATTGTTTGAGCAGCGGAGCGGCAAAATGTGACCTTTTTTTGTCCGTTTTTGACAACATTAAATTTGCTCCCGTTTGCACAAACAAAGTCTGACTAGCACAAAACTTTAATACATTGTTCAGCTCTAGGGTCTAGGTCATTTGAAAGTCAAATGATTCCAATTGACTCATTAGCGCCCCCTAAAGACTATTTTTTAAAATTTTAGATGGGCATTTTCAAATTTAGTTCTTTCAAAATGTTTGAAATTTTGCACATAAATCTGTTTTGCCCTCTTGATTCAAAAAGTCAATAGAGTCCAAGGCTTATTTTTTACCCTGTTGCCGTGGCGACGACAAATGCTCCCCATTCATTGCAAATGTACACCTCACACAAACATCAAACCAGCCTCGGCCGTTTCACCGATTCACCTCAAAATCGCTCCACATCATCTCAACACATGTACCATCAAAATGACTTCAGGGAATTTTGATCAGTGAAACGTCGTTTGAGCAGCAGAGCGCCAAAAAGTGGCGTATTTTTTTCAGTTTTTGACAATAGAAAAATTGCTTCCTTTTTGCACAAACAAAGTCTGATTTGCACAAAACTTCAATCCATGGTTCAACTCTTGGGTCTAGGTCAGGCTAAAGTGAAATATTGGAAATTGGCCCATTAGCGCCCCCTACAGACTGAGTCAAAGTTTACATGGGGAGCCAAACCAGCTCTACTTATCATATTCATTACAATTTGACTAACATTCTTCTATGCCTACGAGAACAAATCATCACACGGCGGTGCCACCTCCTTTGCGCGGTGCTGCGTGTTACGGTGTGGTGCGGCGTAGTGCGGGGCGTTGTGGAGCGGCGCGTTGCGGCTTGGTGCAGGGCGGCTTGGTGCAGGGAGTCGCGCGGTGTGGCGAGGGCACAATAATAGAATAATTGCTACCGTTTGCACAAACAAAGTCTGATTTGCACAAAACTTGAATCCATGGTTCAACTCGTGGGTCTAGGTCATTTGAAAGTTAAAATTTTGAAATTGGCTCTATAGCGCCACCTACAACAGCCAATTTAAAAATGCCTATGGGAGGGGTTCGAGGTCAAAATTGTCGTAGAACCATGTAGTTTGGTACACATGTTCCTCAAGGCAAGGCATGGAAAAAATGTTATTAAGGCTAAGCCCTCTGACAAACAGGAAGCCCATAAATTTCATTGCAATATGGAAAAATGAAAACCAATCATTCTCATACATGTTGGTTGGAAAGCGACTCCTCCTCGACCGTTTCACCGATTCGCCTGAAAATTGCTCCACATCATCTCAAAACATGTACCTTCAAAATGACCACAGTGATTTTTGATCAGTGAAACGTTGTTTGAGCAGCGGAGCGGCAAAATGTGAGGGATTTTTTGGCCGTTTTTGACAACATAATTTTTTTCCCCGTTTGCACAAACAAAGTCTGATTTGCATTAAACTTGAATCCAATGTTCAACTCCAGGGTTTAGGTCAGGTGAAAGTGAAATATTTTAAATTGGCCCATTAGCGCCCCCTAAAGACTGAGTCAAAGTTTACATGGGGAGCCAAACCAGCTCTACTTATCATAGTCATTACAATTTAACAATCTTCTATGGCTATGGGAACAAATCATCACACGGCGGCGCCACCTCCTTTGAGCGGTGCTGCGTGGTACGGTGTGGTGCTGCGTAGTGCGGGGCGTTGTGGAGCGGCGCGTTGCGGCTTTGTGCGGGGCGCTTGGTGCGGGGCGGCTTGGTGCGGGGCGGCTTGGTGCGGGGCGGCTTGGTGCGGGGCGGCTTGGTGCGGGGCGGCGTGGTGCGGGGCGGCGTGGTGCGGGGTGGCTTGGTACGGAGTGGTAAGCGCGGTGCGGGGAGTCGCGCAGTGCGGCGAGGGCCGTTCGACGCCGCTTGCGGCTTTAATTTTTTATCTTTTTTACGTATTTTTTATTTTTACGTTTTTTCTTTATTTAAATTGTGAACATGACAATACATCACAAACTACAATTACATTTCAAATAATTGTCGTCTTCCATTTTAAATCATCATTAAATCATTACTTTTGCATTCCAGCTTTTTAGGTCCTCTTTCATTTCACCAAGTGTTATAGCTCTTGTCATTGAAACACTTCCAATCTCCAATAATCTTCTGAAATGTGTCAAATATCAAGGCACATTCTAGCTGAAGCTTGTAGAGGTCCACCCATAATAATAATAATAATAATAAAAAAGGGGGCGACAGTGGCTCAGTTGGTAGATAATTGGTCTTTGAGCCTGAAGGTTGTGGGTTCGAGCCCACCGTAAGACCTACTTTACGACTCCCACTGATGTCTGCTGACGTTGTGTCTTTGGACAAGACACTTAACCCCACTTTGCCTAAAGCCCCCGCTGAAAGATCTCAGCTCCTGTGGACTCAGCACCTGCAGGAGGATCAGTGAGGGGCTGGTGCTGAGTGTACTGGGTGCAGCTCTGATTGACACCCCCCGACCCAGAAATGGATTAAGGGGAAGAGAATGGATGGATGGATAATGGATGGATTATAAAAATAATAATAGTAATAATAACACATCTTTTGTATTGTGTAGCACTTTTCAAAAACAGTGTTTACAAAGCACTAAACAGTCAGTATAATAAACCATAAAAACAGTCATAACACAAGTTGACAGCCAAAAAATGGTCAGGGGTTTCTCAACTGATTCAGACTAATGTTGGTGTTCTGAGTCTGAATATCACATACATTTGTCTCTATCAGGTCAACTTTTTGAGATACAGCCATAGTGTTACGGATTATGTACGTCTACGTTATTATGAATCCTGCTTATCAAATTTGATGGAGTAAATAAAAACTGAATGACTTTGGATACGTTGACTTTTATTTCTTGAGGAAAACGGAAAAAACGCCAAGGGTTTCTCAGCTGATGATCCGCAGAAATTAGTTTTTTACGCAAAAACGATGTAAAAAAATATTTCTGTAGCAAAAAATCCTGACCTGATTGAGCAAAACCAAAGTCGAAATAATGAGATAGAATAGTAGCTACAGGAAGACAAAGCAGAAAGTAAAATGCAGTGTGAAGGTTCAAACTAATAGTTTATTCAAAGCTGTTTGAATAAATTAAACATGAACATATAGACACACCTATCCAAACTAATAGGGCAATAAAAATAAAATTCACTCCTAATTTGCAAATTGTTGAATCTGTGAAAGAAAAGCGTCTGTATCGGAGCTAAAACCAGCAAACATTAAGCACACACCTTATTATTCAGTGGAGTTAGTATCTTTTACAGCGGCATTGATTGCTTCTGACAGCGGCTGGGAGAAAAGTTATGGCGTGAGGTCCTCGGGTAGCGACTAAATGTTGAGACCTTCCATCACAGCGGTGCGTTCCGTGTCAACATCGTGAGCACTTGATCTGGCATTTGCGCCTGGAGATATTCACCGAGGAACCTTAAGAAAAGCACAGTCATGAATGAGAGGCTAAGGAGAGCTGTTTGGGGCTGTAGCAGAAAGCCCAAGTTTAGTTCTAGAAGCAATTATAAAACTTTACTGATTTGACGAGTTCTTTGACGAATAGTTTGCCATCATCGCAACATTGCTCTACAGTAATTTAAAGCTGCACTAATTGACTTTGAGAAATTTTCGAATCTGAGCGCTGGGCTCGGTCTTTCTGCTCACCCTCCCCGCACTCACGGAGCTTAAGATAAGATATACTTCATTGATGTCACACAGGAGAAATTCGCCCCCCACTACCTCCCTCCTCCTCAGCCTGTGCTAATGTGCTAAATGTATACGGAGCTAGCGTCTCAAAATATGGATCGCACATTTGACCATAGAATGATAGAACCGGGAAGCGCGGAGGAACGAGAGTTTCTTTTGTCTGTTTCGCTGAGTAAGCAGAAACCGGTAAGAAAGACACGGGAAGCTTCAGGTTAGTTCCGCCGCTTGTTTACCTCCGCTGTCTGTGCTAACCACAGACCTGTGGCTTTTCTCAAGAAAATGGGGGCCAGTGGTGCGCTGTGATTGGTCACAATCTGGACCCGAAACACATTCTCTTCCTTGTTGCACCAAAACTCGATCTAAAATAAAATGTCACGCCAGCACAAACTTGCGCTTCTTCAAAAGGACGTTTATCCCAAAGCACTGCATGGATATGGATTGTGTTTAACTAATGAATACAAACATAAAGTCAGGTAATGCAGCTTTAAAAGTGAGTTTGGATCGGTGTGTGTATTATTTTCACGTTCAATTGTTGAGTAAATGCAAAGTAAATTGAAATTCGGTTGCACTTTTTTAAAAAAATTACTGGGTTTTAGAAGAAAAAAAAATTGGCGTGCATGCATTTCAATGTCTCTTCAGCACAGACAAACACAAGACAAATTATTATCTCAATATGAGTAGCTTTGGAAAGTGGTAAATTGTTAATATACCTGATACTGTGATGCTTAGTTTCCCAGTTTAAGGATTTGTAAGCACCCGTTAATGTCTCATTTTGATGTCAATATCTAAGCATTGGTTGGTTATCGCTCTTGCCCTCTTAGCAAGAAGGTCGTGGGTTTGACTCCCCCAGGCAGCACTGGGCTTGTCTGACTGGTATTAAGAATAATAATAATATATTTTATTTCTTGGGCGTCTTTCTTGACACCCAAGGTCGCCTTAAATTACAAGTAAAAAAGTATGTTTTAAACCCACCGGATAGTACACACCAGATAGTACACACCAGATAGTACACACCAGATAGTACACACCAGATAGTACACATCAGATAGTACACACCAGATAGTACTCACCGCATAGTACTCACCGGATAGTACTCACGGGATAGTACTCATTGGATAGTACTCACCGGATAGTACACACCAGATAGTACACACCAGATAGTACACACCAGATAGTACACACCAGATAGTACACACCAGATAGTACACACCAGATAGTACACACCAGATAGTACACACCAGATAGTACACATCAGATAGTACACACCAGATAGTACTCACCGCATAGTACTCACCGGATAGTACTCACGGGATAGTACTCACCGGATAGTACTCACCGGATAGTACTCACCGGATAGTACACACCGGATAGTACTCACCGGATAGTACACACCGGATAGTACACACCGGATAGTACACACCAGATAGTACACACCGGATAGTACACACCAGGTAGTACACACCGGATAGAGTACACACCAGATAGTACACACCGGATAGTACACACCGGATAGTACACACCGGATAGTACTCACCGGATAGTACACACCGGATAGAGTACACACCGGATAGAGTACACACCGGATAGAGTACACACCAGATAGTACACACCAGAGCTCTTGCCACGGCACCATTGTGTAGTTATTTTGTAAGCGAGTATGCTTGTCTAAACAGGCGGCGTTTGCATGTTCTCCCTGTGTCTTTCCACCACTGTTCCTCTGCTAAAGTCCTGTGCAGTAGGAACGGTCGCTGATGATGGTGTGGTACTACTTCTGTCATCACCAGGTGTGGAGTGATTTGTCTGACCTTTTCGCTGTATACATAATGATTACTTACTTTGCCTCTGGAGTGTTCCATAATAGAAGGTATTTCAGGGCATAAGATGAAAGTCAAAAGTCATGTTGAAAGGGGTTTCCAATATCATTTCCACTTAGTCATCTTCAGAAACCTGGTCCACCAGACTTTGGTTCTATTTTGTACCAGCTGCCAGTTTTGGATTGGTTTTATTGGCTTTTGGTCTTATATCTGTACAGGTTTTTTTAACGGCGGAGATAGTCGTGACTACATCCGTTAATATATACAGTCTGTCTGAGACCACCTTAATGTAAATGGTGTTACATGGTTATAATGTTGTGGTTTGAAAGTTACATACCTACATATATACTTTGTATAACTTTTTTAAGCCAACTTTTTGCAAACTTCTCCCGATAGCGTCTTTAGTGTGCGTCCCATCACTGCCCCAATAAATGAATGAACAAATTAAAAAAGGCCGTGGAGGAGGGAGGTTAATTCCCATTCAATCCGCCACTCTGCTGTCGACCTGGGAGCGCTTCCAACACGCTGTCCTTCTCAGAGCAAACACAGGCCTGCTCCTCTCCACCTTTCGGCCCGTCCCTAATTCCATCTGCATCCCCGGTTCAATACTCAAAGATTGATTCACCTCTCTGGTCAAATAAACTATTAATTCTATTAGCGACTCCAACTCTGGGGCTTCTTTACATTCTGAAAGCGATCTATTGGCGAAGTCCGAAATCTCAGCGTTGCTAGTTTGAATTTCTTTGCCCGAATGTTTTGAAATGTAAATGTTACTCTGGTTGGCTTCAGGGAGAGTTTGAGAGATTCACGGATGTTTGAGCAAAACAAGAACGGTATTGTAATTTGTATTTAACAGTTAGAAACTAGGAATTTGCTTTGGTAGATTTGGTATAAAAGTCAAAAATAGATTTAAAAAAATATAATATGTAGAAAAAATATATGAAATTAAAAACATATTTATGCCTATCAAAAAAATATATATATATATTAATAATAATAATACCATATGTTGGCATGTTACAAAAAAAATTTCAACATCCTCTGGAGTCGCCTTCTCCGACAGGCTGTGGATCCGCTCATTCATTACAAATGAAATCCTGTTTGAATGACTTTCAGTACTTTCACTATAACGAGTGACATCAAGCTAGGAAAATGAGCACTACCATTTGGAGCCATTCAACAAATACTGCATCCAGAGTGACTGAAATAAATGAATACATAAGTAAATAAATAAACCTATTGTCGGGAGCTAGCAAAGCAGAAATAACCGAGAGTATACAAAAGGACAATGAACCACGGATACTTTTCACACTACAACAAAGAGATACTGGCCTAATGTGTTATTAACAGATGCTGCATGTCATTTCAATTACATTCACGTATTTAATGTGTTTTAATGTAATTAGTGTGTGTAATGTATGAAGTAAATGGGAAAAAAATGTCATGTGCAACGTCTTTTTAAGTGCTATTCATTATCATAATCATTAAAGCTGGACTACCTACATTTGAAACCATAATAACATCCATGTGACTAGTTCCTCGCTCTTGCATTATAGCCCTCACTCCGCAGTATGCCAAATATGATGTTTTTTAATTAGTTAAAGACATATTTTATTCAGATTTTTATTTGATGTAAGTCTGGGCTGCATCCAAGTGGTCAAGACATTTAAGAACATTTATAAACGTTAATGTACATTGGTAATCAGCCCCTTATGCACCAGTGCCTCTTACTACTTCCTCACTTGCGCCTACTACCGCTCTTGGGGCATAGGCAGCCGACAAGAGATCTCCAAACGTCTCGATCTTGGGCGTGTGTCTCCCCGTGTGTCCCATCCTGTTTGCCTCCAGGTCTCAGCGCCACGTGTTTCTGGGCTGTCCTTGCGGGTTCCAGGTCAGCGTGTGGCCTATCCATTTCCAACGGTGTCTCAGGATCCAGTCGTTTGTAAGGAGTTGGTTGGTTTTCTGCCACAGGTCTCGGTTGCTTAATGTGTTCGGCCGGCGGGTTTGAAGAATCTTTTGCAGACATGAATTTTTGAATGTCTGTGTTTTCTTTGTTGTTGCCAAGGTAGTCCTCCAGGTTTCAGCTCCGTAGAGAAGAACTGACTTGATATAGGAGTTGAATTAGCCTGGTCGTACCACACCATAGTACAAATTACATTTCGTACTAAGGTCTGGATTTGCTCCATTGACTCCGTTAACAGGTGGGAGGGGTTAACTCCTTTTGCAGATTGAAACCATTGGGTCTGAGTTTACTGTGACGTATGTAGTGCGCCCGAGTGAGTCGATAGCATTTAGCATTTAGCCTAGCTTTACCCATCTCCTTTGGCGCTAACGGAGCCTGTGGGGAGTAGCGCCACAATTTCTTCCAGCGATTACATTTGCTAAACATTCCTCTTGCTCCGGCTTCAATTTCTTGATAGAACCAGACCAGAATACTTTACTATCGTATTCTTCACCAAACTACGACCTTCCCGTTTGACGCAAACTCTTGACGTCACCCACAACTAACTACAACACCCGCCTCCCGCGCTCGCTGATTGGTCGGTCAAAATTCAACCGATTGTTATCGCAAACACAGGGACCAGACCCAGACGTTACAAGCAGGAAATGATGATTGAGCGGAGAGTACGGATGGATAAGACCAGGCTAGAGTTGAATAGTCGGGCTTTGTTTTGCAGAGTCAGATCTTTTGAGTTTCAGACAATGCCTCTTATGTGTTTATTATTATCATTTATATTGTATTATTGCATCTCTGTTCTCCATCCATCCATCCATCTTCTTCCCCTTAATCCATTTCTGGGTCAGGGGGGTGGCAGTCAGAGCTGCACCCAATTCACTTAGCACCAGCCCCTCACTGACCCTCTGCAGGTGGTGAGTCCACAGGAGAACATCTCTGTTCTATGTTTGAAAATCAACAACTTTGTAAAGTCCTCCGAGTTGACTACTACTCAGTGCTATACAGAAGTATCTTGAATTGATTGGACTTGAAGATAGGATAGCAATACAGCAATGGACTGAGTGAGAGAATGGTGAATGGGGAAAAGTCCTCAGCAAAGAATACATTTCCTGGAACCTGTCAATAGTTTGTGAACTTTCATTTATTTGAAGCACCACTAAACGTCGAGTACAACGTCAGGACTTTTTCTCCCGAGCTGACCTCATCCTAAAAGAGGAAAAAGGATGAATCACTAAAACTAACTCTGCTCTTATTAATGAGAGCTGGAGTACTGTCAGTAATGGCTTTTAGACTCTATCCACGGCGTATTGTGCAGTGTACAATGCAGACTAATGGTGCTATGAATCAATATCAAACACTTAACGGACATTGTATGTACACAACGTGGAGGGGGCAGAGGTTATGGAGCAGAGATGGAGCCAAACTCTGTTAGGGACAAAGTGCTGACTTACAGAGGACAGCTCATTGTCAACATTGATTATTGTTTCACTTTAAATTACGACCTAATTGTGTGAAGCAGCGGGCTGGAGATTTACGAGGGGTTTCAATGTTATGTCGTTTATCAGGGACCCAAACAACGGTTTTGTTATAACTTGAATATTATGACATTATAGAAAATTTGGAAATTAAGGCCAGTGCTGTGGTTCTGAGATGTTATTGTATTAAACAGTTGAAATGATCCTTAAGATTTGGCGATTATTCCATAATTATAATGATTTACTGTTTTATTATAAAGTTTGCTTTTGAATGTGCTGGAAAACGGCTGCAAGTCCTAAGTAGCTCTTATACAGCAAGGCAAGGCAAGTTTATTTGTATAGCACATTTCATACACAAGGCAACTCAAAGTGCTGAACAAAATAAGAAAGTATTAAAATCATAAATAATCACAGAACATTAAAATGAAAGATAAAAATATAAAATCCCTCAGTTGTAGCACAGCTAAACAGAACTGTCTTTAACCTGGTTTTAAACATTGTCAGAGAGGAGGCCTGTCTCACATCTTCAGGAAGACTGTTCCAGATTTTAGCAGCATGAATCTGAAAAGCAGCCTCCCCATGTTTAGTTCTGACTCTGGACACTAACAGTTGTTGTTTTGTGCTGTACAATTTATATTTTCCCTGCTTTTTTCTACCTGAGATGTTGCTGCAGTACAGTGTTCATGGTTTTGTACTGGTCCAGACCAGAGCAGAGATTTTTGATTAATGCTAATGAAGCATTTAGCTTTTTACTTTGGACCAGAGCAGAGAAAATGGTCTGAATCAAGCGGCTACTCCACCTTTTGACCCGTCCTGCTCCACCCACAGGCAACTCCACCTCTGCTGCTGTGACCCGTCCTGCTCCACCCAGATGATGATTCCTCCACCGATGAGGTTGTGACGGGGAGGAGGTGGGTTGCTGCACCAACGGCGGCTGGTTGCGAGGACTGAGAGGCTCTGTTTGAATGCAGCCGTGAAGTGAGGTTTGTGCAGCAGAGGAGGATTGTTTGATGATGAACCAGTCTCCCAGGCTCGATAAGGTCCTTTGTCTGTTTTGAAAGGCTTCGTAGCATAAACAGCACAACAATGAAACTAGTAAAAGGTAAAGCAGAGTATAGTAGTGAACCTCAGCTTAAGCTTTTGTTTATAATGTCGCTGAAAAGCAAATTCTTTATTGAATTTGCCTTTTAATTGTCTTGCTCAGCCTGTTTTCTCTCACTGCAGTCGCTCTATTCTTCATAATCACCACAAGCCCTTCTTTTGTTGTGGCGAGTGAAAATAGAGTCGTAGATTTCCCGTTCTGAACCTGGCTGGCTCGACAAAGCTCATTATTTGATGATTACATTTTTACATATTTGGTGATGAAGCATATTCTTCATATACTTGCCCAAAAGGAGGGTTAAGGCCACAAGTTAAATTTAACACTAGATTTTCCAATGGGATGATACTGTTCCCATGTTTGGACTTTATTTTATGTTATGTACTGTCAATTTAAGTCGGTTATATAGTATTGCGGTACCTCAGGCGTGTGTGTGCGACTCTGAGAGAGAGAGAGAGGCCATGACGAAGAAGAGGAGTGGGCTTTGATGCTAGTGTCCCTTTTAGACATGCTTTTAATTCCACGGAAGGAATATCAGCAATATTTAACTGCAAATGTCACAGAATGTCACGTCGGAAAATGTCAGCGTGGAAGGACCGTAGGCTGACCTAAACCTCCCCTTAAAGATGAAATAAATATGCCTTTGTGAGACTGTAAAGGAAGGATTTTTCTCTTTTTTTTATCTAGAAGTTTGTGGGGATAAGGACATTTTAAAGGGAGTGGAGACAAAATGAACATGAAACGATTGAATTACCCATGCTGCTTTTCTTATGACGTTTATTCAGAAGTTTTTCCTCAAAGGGATGTGTTCCGTTTGTGTCGTGCCAAAATATGGTTGTTTGAATATAGTGCTTAAAGCTGGGGTGTATTTTTCTATATATTTCTTTTCATTTTGTTTAATGTTTTCTTTTGTTTAACAGATGCTTGGGCATCTGTTCCGGAGAAGCAGCGGCTCTACTCCGAGCTCCTCCCGTGTGACTGAGCTCCTCACCCTATCTCTAAGGGAGCAGCCACTCTGCGGAGGAAGCTCATTTCGACCGCTTGTATCCGCGATCTCGTTCTTTCGGTCATTACCCAAAGCTCATGACCATAGGTGAGGGAGGGAACGAAGATTGACCGGTAAATCGAGAGCTTTGCCTCAGCTCCCTCTTCAACAACGGTCCGATACAGCTCTGACTGCAGACGCTGCTCCCTCTTTAAAACAACGGTCCGATACAGCGACCGCATCACTGCGCACGCTGCACTGATCCGCCTGTCAATCTCACGCTCCATTCTTCCCTCACTCGTGAACAAGACCCCGAGATACTTGAACTCCTCCACTTGAGGAAGGACCTCTCCACCCACCTGCAGAGGACAAGGCACCCTTTTCCGGTCGAGCACCATGGCCTCAGATTTGGAGGTGCTGATTCTCATCCCAGCCGCTTCACACTCGGCTGCAAACCGTCCCAGTGCATGCTGCAGGTCCTGGTTTGTTGGAGCCAACAGGACAACATCATCCGCAAACAGCAGAGATGAAATCCTGTGGAAATCCATAATGCTCCCCCTGGATCCGAGATTTTACCATTGGCCGTAGTCTCCTCTCCAGCACCTTGGAGTAGACCTTACCAGAGACTTTAGATAGTCATGACGGATCTCATCCACTCCCGGAGCCTTGCCACCAAGGAGGCTGCCAACCATCTTGGTGACCTCTCAGCCTCTGCCTGCCTGAGGATGTGACGAAGGGATTGAGGACAACCTCGAAGTATTCCTTCCACCGCCCGACAATATCCCCAGTCGAGGTCAGCAGCTCTCCACCTGCACCATACACGGTGTTGGCAAAGAACTGCTTCCCCCTCCTGAGGCGCCGGACGGACTAGTTCCTGGTTCCATAACAGTTTGTTCTGTCACTAGTATTGACATACCTGTATTTTTGGCCTCTTGTCACATTAGATCTCTTTCTGACAGCTATTAAAACTATAAATGTTTTCTTATAAGATGAAAACATTATATTGTCGTATGTTTTTTTTAAATTTGAAATCCCCTAGTTAGGTTTTCCAAGCTTTAATTTAGCTAGTTTGTTATTTAGAGTTGGGAGTCTTTAGTGATGAGTCTGAGTCAAGTCTCCGGTCGTAAGTCTCTAAAAATCTTTAAAAAGTCTCAGGTCTGACACTCCAGTCCCCATTTCTAGAGACTTATCAGAAAACAAAATAACATCTGGTGACCGGGGCCCTGTGTACTTCTGTCGGGGCCACATGTCAGTTTGATCGGTGGGTGCGGTGACAGCCTTGGTTCACTTGTTTGTACGACGGGAGCTTTGTGTGTGATGCATAGTGAATGTTATTATCCGGCTAAAAACACCTCCTTGTTATTCTTTAGACAGGGCATAAGGAAGACTTGAGTGTCACGGGAGGTTTGTTTGTTTCTCTGTGCACATTTACTGATTAATAATCCACACACTATTATAATAAAGCTCTGGGTTGGATCTGGTTTATTCGTGTAAATGTACTTTATGAACAACACCACATAATTCCACAAGTTTAGCAGCAAAATGACTTTGTTGTTAGTGGTCAGTGGTGACTCCTTTTTGCCTGTAGACTTTGCACCGTGCTCTGTAAATACGTATCGTACATTTCCCACTGTTTTAATTAAAGCGCCCTTTCTGACCCAGCCATGTGTGTATGTGAAAAAGAACCCTTCACAGTGTTAGTGCTCCAACATCTTCGTGAAAAAAAATAATAATAACAATTACATTGTATTCTTATCGTGAACATTAAAGGGTCGATGAAGCGGGTCACATGAGGACTGTATGTGCAGGAAATGCACACAGTGACATTTACCGAGAGACCAATGGATGTGGACATAAATGCAGCTTTGTGCTCAACTGAAGGCTGCAGTTGTCCTCTTTGTAACAGAATGTAAAACATTTCATATCAGGACACTTCACCCCCAACACCAGCTATAAACAGCAAATCGGATTTTTGGCCTGAAACCCCACACCGGCTCTGCGACACGGTATCACTGGACCAACTTAGGGGATAGAGGGAAACATAAAGCAGCTGTAATCCAAAATCAATATTGCAGGAGTCGGAAAAAACAGCAGGGAACAGCCAGCACTTTCCGTACAAAAATATCAGCAGAGATTTTTCAGCTTTTAGTCCTCTGCGCGCTGAGGAACATTGTCTGAGGGCAGAAATGATCCACTTACCGCCAATCAGGACATTAGGAGAGAGAGCTATAGGTGTCGGCGTCGGTGCGTGTTTGCTCTGCGGCAGTGCATCAGACGAGCTTCACGCCACGTCTCGGGCCTCGAGTCCAGCTCCAGCTTTTAACATTAAAGGAAAGTGATCTCAGCAATAATGGAGCTAATGCAGACGATTGCGCCACAGCCAATCGGGTTAGAATACGGCCACGACAAACCGACAAGGCAACAATACAGGAGAACGAGAGCGCGGAAAAGCACAATGTTGGACTTAAAGTTTGAGATAGAATAAGATAACAGATCCTTTATTTGTACCACAGTGGGGACATTTCAGTGTTGCATCACAAGTCACAGCCAGTAGGAAAGATACATGAATAATAAGTCTATACTAAAATAAGACAAAATAAAATCTCTCTAAGACGCAGTATGAAATCTCTATGGCTGAGTGGATAACAGGTCCTGGGTTCAAATCCCCGGTCGGAACAGGGCCTTTCTGAGTGGAGTTTGCATGTTCTCCCCGTGTCTGCTTAGGTTTCCTCCGGGTGCTCCGGTTTCCCCTACCACTAAAAACATGCACAATAGGTCTGAATGTAAATGAGAGAGTGAATGGATGGTGTTGGAGCTGATGGTCCAGTGTGTTCTGGACTCGCTTCTGTGATCACCGTGTGTGGAAGGATTGGAACAATATCTGACTCTGAACATTGTAAAGTGCTTTGGGTCTGTACCTTGGTCTGTGAAATGCGCTGTATAAATAAACATTACTTACTTACTTTAGCATAATAAGAAAAAAAGTCTAAAATCTCCAACTTTTTCTCAATGTTGCAGCGAACATACAGGACAGTGGTAAGAGCACACAGAGAGCACACACACAATATACAATATAAGTACCTGCTATGTTTTAATTAATGGTGACAATTAAAATGTGTAGTCAACTCTGCACAATAAAACAATGTAAGATCAGCAGAAGTGACGAAAAATGTTAAATAATCTAAAGGAGACCCATGTTCTGTCTCTAAATAATGTTGTAACAATGTTGTCTCATCAAAAAAATAACGTTGTTTTTTCGATCTATCCAAGCTAATGTCAGGAAACTTCTGGCATAAACATGAAAGCCGCCGTCTCTGTCCTGAAATAGTATGATGTCATTGTAACACCTTGACATCACTTGTCTGGTAAAAACAAATTGTTCCTACATTACTTAAGGCAATTTATCAGGTGAAAACAGGTCCATTTCAAGTTTTGCAATTTTTGAGTTTTAGATTATTAGAAAACAAAAAATGCAACTCCTCCCTCTGGTGGTAGCATAGGGAGTTACACATGGAACATTTTTTTTTTACCCTTCAAACTTGTTTCACTATATAATTTCTACTTTCATATTTTCACATTCTAAAACATGAGATGACAAAGTAAATAGTCTCATTATCATATTTAGTGGCCAAAAATAGTGCATAACAGTTCTTCTTTAAATCCTAAACCAAACCAGAGTAGCAAAGGGCCTTTTTCCCCCGGTCTGGCCGAACCTAATGTTTATAACGGTTCCTGTTTAGTGGAAGAGTCACGAAGAGACTGTATCGGCCATTACTCCAAAGTAAGCCTCATTTGTGCAGATGGATGGGCTCTAATTGCGTATTCAGACTAATTAACTAATTACTTTCAGTGTTTCTCAGTGAAGTGTCCAGCTGCTGAGACATGGATGCTGCGATTCAGCAACAAAGAATATGTCAATGATAGAGTGAGATCAACGGATTCTAGTGTAAAAAGCATTTGATTTATAAGAATTTCTTTGCTAAAATGTCTTTAAATACACTTAGTTCAGTTCTATGTGTACTGGGTGCAGCTCTGACTGCCACCCCCGACCCAGAGATGGATTAAGGGGAAGAAAATGGATGTATGGATGGTTCAGTTCATGCTAGGCCCATACTTGGTGGAGCTGCAGTTTTTAAATCTGCCCTGATGTGTTTTGATGGAACATGCTCAGTAATCAGGTCTGGGTCAAGATCAGCATGAAGTAAAAAAAAATAACTTTTATGGTGTATTGCCTACATTTGTTTCAGCAGAATGAAGGTAAATGTCAAATATCTCTAAATATTATATTTGTCGAGAATTGAAGACAGAAGCATCAGTGATCGCACCTGTAACCCATTTGTTTTCACGTCCCTTCAGATGGAACAAAAGAGGACATATATATATTATATCACTGAGCATAAGAGATAGAAGAGATATTTATAGATATATAGATAGATTGATGGATACAAACTTTATTGATCCCGCTTAGGAGAAATCCAGGTGTCCAGTAGCAGCAGAAACTCATCCATCCTCACAAAAAAATGAATATACATAATTCTAAAAGTAGACAACAATATTTATGTTATTTAATAATTATTTAATCACCCACGCTTTAGATATATATACTTAAGTGACATTGTTGGTCAGAAGAAATACACTCAGTTCTTCAGATAATAACGTTTAGCAGTAATACAGATATAACAGAGGTGCACTTTACAAAATATGCAGGTTCCACACTTTATGAGGCTGAAATCCATGCACATATTGGTTTAACTATAACTTTTATTTTATTTTTTTTTTTGTAAGCAGTTTATTTCTTTTTTTTTTTTTTTTTTTTTAGGCATACAGGAAAATACATAGTTACAGTACAATAAACAACAAAGGTACTAGTGGGGTTAGGGTAGGGTAAGTATGTGTGTGTGTGTGTGTGTGTGTGTGTGTGTGTGTGTGTGTGCGTGCATGTGTAAGTGTTTGAGCTTGTGGGAGATATAAAGCTGAGAAATATATACAAACATGTACACCTACATATACTCTTTCACATATATAGACCAGGATGCAATAACTATGACAATCAAACGGCAACTAACAATAAAGAAACAACGTACAAAAAGAATAAATAAGTAGATATTTGAAAACAATGACAATAACAATACTTATGTTGTGTTTTCCCCTGTGCTAGTGTTGCGTTAAAAAAAATGTGAGGGGCCTAACAACTCCAGGTTGTTCACCCTCATTGAAAGGCCCCTCTCCACTTGCCCTGTGCTATTTGTGTTCGCTATTATTATTACCCTTACTATTATTATTATTATCATTATCAATCATTATCCTTCGTATTGTTATTATTATTATTCTAATTATTCCATATCAATATTAATATTGTTATCATCATCGTTTATTGCCCAACTCACTATTGCCAATATTAGTGCCATTGCCATTGTCATCATTACCGTCACATTTCATACATTTTTCTACTGTAGTATTTTGTTGTCGCAGTTGTAGTAGGATATTTAACCATGATATTGGCTTATAGTGTGTGATTGTTGAGTCCAGTTGCTATGATTGGAGGAAGGAGAGGAATGGACAGGTAGATGTGTGTGTAGAGAGTTGTGAGTAGTTTTCAGTTGATAAATGATCTAACAGGAGGTGTTTCCAAGTGGTGATGTGTATGTTTTTTTTTGATTTCCAGTTGATTAGAATTACTTTCTTGGCGATTGTTAGCGACACCAATAGTTGTTTTGTAAGGTATTGATTGAGGTCTAGTGTGGAAGTGTCTCCAAGTAAACAGAGGGAGGGGGGACATTGGGATGTGGCAGCCGAGTATGGAGGAGAGTGACTCAGTGACTAGTTGCCAGAAAGTGTTGACCGGTGTGCAATGCCAGAGAGCGTGGAGGTAGTCGTCTTTGTGATTTTGAGTGCAATGTGAGCATATTCCTGTGCTGAAACCCATTTTGGAAAGTTTGTGGTCTGTGTAGTGGTATCTATGAAGAACTTTGAACTGTATGAGTTGTAGGTTTGAGTTATTGGTCATGAAGTAAATGTTGTTACAGGTTTGGGTCCAGAAATTGGCATCGGGAGCAAATGCTAAGTCTTGTTGCCATTGTGAGATTGGAAGCGAGTGGGTATTGTCAATTCTTGTAAGTAATTTGTATATTTTGGAGTTTAGGTTTTTGGGTGCAAGCTCCAGAAGATCTGTGATGAATGGGCTTGGGTCCAGGTCTATTGTATGAATATTGATTTTATTTAGGATTATTTATCGTAATTGTGAGTATTCTAGGAAGCATTTGCTCCCGATGCCATATTCCTGAGACGGTTGTGTGAGTGATGACAGTGTGTTGTTAGTGACAATGTGACCTAAGTGCGTTATACCTTTGCTTGCCCAGGATTGGAATATTAATGGTTTATTGTTGCTTGTGAATTCCGGGTTGTGCCAGAGTGGTGTATATTTGGATGGTGTGAGAGGGGTACCTGTTATGTGATGGAGGTTCCACCAGGCTGTCAGAGCTGTAGCTATTGTGGGTGTTTTGAATAGTGGAAGTTTTTTTGTTGATTTATTTAGAAAAGGTAGGTCTGAGATTTTGATATTGTTACATAAAGATTGTTCAATGTCGATCCAAATTAGGTCGGCTGGGTCTGGGTGGGTCCATTTATGGATGAATTGTAGGTGGCTGGCTAGGGAGTAATGATAGAAGTTTGGTGCATTGAGGCCTCCTTGAGATTTTGGTTTCTGGAGAGTGGAGAGTTTTATGCGTGGGGTTTTATTTTGCCAGTAGAATTTGATGAGTATTGAGTCGAGTGATTTGAACCAGGATGAGGTGGGTTGAACTGAAGTCATTGAAAGGTGGTAAACAATTTTGGGAAGAATTGACATTTTTACAAGGGATATTCTGCCTGTGATGGAGATGGGTAGGTTTTTCCAGCGTTCTAGGTCGTTTTCTATTTGTTTTAGAAGGGGGGAGAAGTTGAGGGCGAACAGCTCTGACAGCCTGGGGGAAACTTTAATTCCAAGGTAAGTGATGTGATTGGAGCAGAGTGGGACTGGGGGGTGGGGTGCTGCCACATCCCAACTATCATGCTGTAATGGAAGTATTGATGATTTGCTCCAGTTGATGGAATATTGGGATAGTATGGAGAATGACTGTATTTGGTTTGTTGCATGGTGGAGTGATGATGTTGGATTCTGTAAGAAGAGAAGGATATCATCTGCATATAGACTGATTTTATGTTCATGGTTTTGTGTTTGAATTCCTTTTATTTTGTTGTCTTGACGGATGGATGCTGCAAGCGGTTCTATAAAGATTAGAAATAATAGAGGAGAGAGTGGGCATCCCTGGCGAGTGCCGCGGTGCAGTGTGAAGTGCTGTGATGTTAGACCATTAGTGATAACAGTAGAGGTGGGTGAGGTGTAGAGAATCTTAACCCAGTTTATGTAGGACTCCCCGAAGCCGAACCTCTCCAGTGTGGCAAACAGGAAGGTCCAGTCGACCCTGTCAAAAGCCTTCTCTGCATCGAGGGATGTGACAATAGTTTTTTGTTGATGTAATGATGACCAGTGTATTAAATTGAGTAATCTTCGTGTATTCGTGAATGAGTGTCTTCCTTTTATGAAACCTGTTTGATCTGGGTGAATTATTGAATGTATTACTGAATCCAGTCGATGGGATAATGTTTTGGCTAGGATTTTTGTGTCAACATTGATTAGGGATATGGGCCTGTAGCTGGAGGGTAGTTTTGGATCTTTATTGGGCTTGAGGATTAAGGATATTGTAGCTGCATTCATATGAGTTGGGAGTCTGGAGTTTTGTTTCGAATCTTCTAACATGCGCATGAATAGTGGAGAAAGTATGGGCCAGAAGTGTTTGTAGAACTCAGCAGGGAAGCCATCTGGGCCAGGCGATTTGTTATTAGGCATACTTTTGAGAGCAGAGAAGATTTCTGCATCTGTGATTGGTGATTCTAGCTTTGATATTTGATTTGGGAGGAGGGTGGGGAGATCAACGTTGTTAAGGAAGGAATGAATGGATTCCATGCTTGGATCAGATTCAGAGGAATATAGTTTTGTGTAGAAGCGCTGGAATGTGTCATTTATTTCTTTATGTGAAGTTGTTGGCTTCCCTGCTGAGTTCATTATAACCGGGATTGAACTTTTTTCCTTATTCAATTAGATCTGGTTTGCGAGGTATTTACCTGATTTATTGCAATGAAGAAAGTGTTCTTGTCTTAGCCTGTGAGTGAGGAATTGCATTCTTTTGTTTGTTATATGATTTAGTTCATGTTTTAGATTTAATAATTCTTTTTCTGAATTGGGAGTTGGGGTAGTCATATTTTTTTGTTCCAGTGTTTTTATTTGTTGTTCTAGATTCTGTTCAAGTTCTTTTTCTTTTCTGGATTTGTGGACCGAGAAGGCAATGATTCGACCTGTCAAGACCGCCTTCCCTGTCTGCCACAAGAGAGAGGGTGATATCTTCGGGGAGTCATTGAATTCCATAAAGGATGTCCACACTCTCTCCGGAGAAACTTGTCAAAGTCTGGGTCTGAGAGAAGAGATGTGTTAAACCTCCATCTGGAGGGTGGTTTGGGTTGGTCAGAGTAGTTCCAGGTGATTGATACTGGGGCGTGATCGCTGATTATTATGGGGTGGATCTGCTGTTCTGTGATTTGTGGTATGATGGAGTTACTACTGAGTATTAGATCAATCCGAGAGTATGAATGATGAACAGGTGAGTAAAATGTATATTGCTCAGTTGTTGGGTGGTTAAGTCGCCAACAATCGCCAAGACCAAAATCTTTGATGCGTTGTTTTAGCGTTTCAGTGGATTGAGAGACACGTGGATTGTTGTTGTTGGACCGGTCTATTGAGGGGTCGAGTACTGTATTGAAGTCTCCGGCAAGAATGATTGGGCAGTTAGAGAGATTTGTGAGGTGGGAAAAGATATTTTGGAAGAAAGTGGGATCATCGGTGTTAGGTCCATACAGATTACCGATTGTAACAGGGTGGTTGTTTATGCAAATATTAATAATTATGTAGCGTCCCTCAGGGTCTGAGACAGTTGAATTATGTACAAAATTAGTATTTCTATTTATTAGAATACAAACACCTCTCTATAGTGGGATGAGAATAACTGGTTGTATTGTTGTGATTTGATATTGTTGAATGTTGAATTTGTCAGGTGGGTTTCTTGCAAGAGGCAGATGTCAGCATTGAGTTTGGATAGGTGGTCTAGTACTTTGAGCTTTTTCTTCTGATTACCAAGTCCGCGAATATTCCATGAGACTATTTTAACAGTTATCATATTAGTTGCAGATTGTATTTATCATAGAGATCATGTATGTTTGGTTGTGCGTGTGAGGGTGTAGATGCGTGTGTGAGTGTGGATGCGCGAGTGAGGGGGGAACAACAAGCTTGTTGGGGAGTTGGGTGTGAGGGGGAGGGACAAATATGAGGTGAGAAGTGGGGAGTCCGAAGTGCATCTAAAACAAATCCAAGATTGAGGGAGAGAGAGGCCTTCCCCACGCCGGAGATAAAAGAAAGAAACAACAACAACAAAATAATACAAACAGTGATTCAATATATTATTGTTACTAATAGCAATAATACTGAAAGAAAAAATAAATAAATATTGATGCAAATCGAGTTTGTTCAGCTTTACCTATGCATAAGAGTGAAGCGGTTGTGTCGCTCAGATGACGTCATCGTTGTGTGCCAATGTTTACTACCGAAGTTTACTCACGTGTGGCTGCCTCGTCGCCACCAGAGAGCCAGTATGTGACTTTAGAGTTGCGGTAAAGTCTTCCATCAATGTAGAGTTTATCTATGGACAGCCTTGCTCGCTTTCCCGCGGTCCTCGCTTCGGCTAGGGCTGGATGGAGAAGTTTGCGTCGCTTCATGATCTCTGGAGGGAATTGGTCGCTCAGGGCGAGCTTGGTCCCCTTGAGCTCCTTGCCTCTCCGCATGATGACAGCCTTGTGCCTGGGGTCCAGGAGTTTGGCCACGATAGGACGACATCGGGGTGCTCCTTCACGTGGCTGGCCCAGCCGGTGAGCCCGTGCCAGATCGATCTGCTGGACCAGGTTGTCATCCATCTTGAGGTTAGTTTTGAGGAAAGTCTTGACTAGGTGTTCGGTTGACTGATAAGATTCGTTTTGTTGTTCGGGTAAACCGTGTATAATGAAGTTGTCCCGCATGCTTCGACATTGTAGGTGGAGAATATGATTTTGTGCGTTTACAGAGTCTTGTTGTAGATGCGCTGTCAGAGTTTTGAGCTGATTAACTTCATTACGTAGGGATGCATTGTCTTCTTTGAGGACTTCCACGAGGGAAATGTGGAAGTCCAGTGATGTCTTCAGATCCGAGACATCTTCTGTTAGTTTTTGTAGTGTGTCCAGTTTTTCCAATTGCTTTTGCATTGATTCCATTGTCTCTCTCATATGGCGTATTTCTGTTGAAAGGGATATGTCCATGTCACAGTCGCTAGAGCCTAGCTCCTGTCTTCCGCGTTTACCGTCTGGTTGTGTCATTTCGTAGATTTTTAACTATAACTTTTAACCAATATAGCCCAAATCTTTCGCCGGGCAGTCGTCACAAGAGATGTGTTCGACTATCATCCATCGATAGACCTCAAAAGCAGACCTCATCAATACTACCCTTTGAACCAATTTGACACACCTTATCAACATGAGTGATAAGGAAATGGCTTAATTAAACCTTTTGGCCGCCGGGACAAAGAGAAGTGTGGAAGTTATAAGCCGCTCCAAGAGGACAAAAGACGTTACGCCAGCAGAAATGTAAAGTGTCCCGGGTTAGATATGAGGTGACACCCCCCTCCCCTTCCACAGGTAATTATATCAGGATGCATTATTTCAAGGTCCTGGGACTTTAAAATGTGATAAAGTGTAGTCTCTGAGTGTGTGTGTGTGTGTGTAGACTGTGTGTGTGTGTGTGTGTGTGTGTGTGTGTCCTTTCTCAGGTCATTTTGCTGGCTCCTTCTGCAGACACTCCTACCTCCTCTAAGCTTCTGCTCTCAAAGTTAAGATGGTAAAGTGTGTGAGGGTCAGTGATCACATGGTTGAAGGTTTTACCCCTAAATTCTTAAAACATATTATTTTATGTTATTATTCATTTGCTATATATTAATCCTGAGCCAAGAGAGACCATGACCGGAACCCAGAAAATCACAAGATTAAGAGATACTTTATTAGTCCCACAGTGGGTTCAAGATGAATTAGCAATAACTCTATACGACATAAAAATAAAAGGAGCTGCAATCTGGAATCTTCTTCGGTGGTGGGGTAAACTTTATCCTGTGCATTTGACCCATCCTCACGCCAGTGGTCGCCGTAGTAACAGCGCCCGGACTGCATCTCCAGATGTTGATGCTCGGCTTGGTGAGGACTACCGCAGCTGGAGAATTTTACCTCTTGTGCATGTTTTAGTGGTAGGAGAAACCGGAGCACCTGGAGGAAACCCATGCAGACACGAGGAGAACATGCAAACTCCAATCAGAAAGACCCTGTTCTTTAGTTTAGCTTAGTCTGCAGCTAGGTCCATTCAGATGTCATTATTGTGATATCTAAGGTTTGGTTTTCGAATAAAATTATATCTCTATCTCTAGCATGAAAAATCAAGTATAAAATCTCTGACTTTAGCATAATGAGTGCGAAAACTCTGACTTTAGCAAAATAAAAAAGTATAAAATCTCAGTCATTGGTATGAAAAGAAGCAAGTATAAAGTACTGTATGTGCTAGTGCAGGGAATATGCAGTGTATATACGTCCGTACATGTCTGATAAAATCAAGTCTGAGTTGGCAGGTGTGAAACCGGCTTCTGTTGGTGAATGGCGACTGTGTCCTTGGAAAAGACACGTACCCTGCATCACCTCAAGTGTCTGTGCAAGTTTATATGTGTAGCACAGTTCATACACAAGTGGACTCAAAGTGCTGAGAAAAACAAGATAGAAACGATACAAGGCATTAAAATCATGACCAATCACAGAACATTAACAGTAGTGAAAATACAATCATTCAGTTGGAAACACAGCGAAACAGAACTGTCTTTAACCTGAATTTATACATACAATAGTCAGTGAAGAAGCCCGTCTCACGTTTTCATCAAGACTGTTCCAGATTTTAGCTGCACACATCTGAAGTGTAGCCTCGCCATGTTTACTTCTGACTGTGAGCACCGGCAGGAGGCCAGTCCCTGTACTCCTCAGAGAAACAGCAGGAGGCTAGTCCCTGTACTCCTCAGAGAAACAGCAGGAGGCCAGTCCCTGTGCTCCTCAGAGAAACAGCAGGAGGCTAGTCCCTGTACTCCTCAGAGAAACAGCAGGAGGCCAGTCCCTGTGCTCCTCAGAGAAACAGCAGGAGGCTAGTCCCTGTGCTCCTCAGAGAAACAGCAGGAGGCCAGTCCCTGTGCTCCTCAGAGAAACAGCAGGAGGCCAGTCCCTGTGCTCCTCAGATTCCCAGCAGGAGGCCAGTCCCTGTGCTCCTCAGAGAAACAGCAGGAGGCCAGTCCCTGTGCTCCTCAGAGTCCCAGCAGGAGGCCAGTCCCTGTGCTCCTCAGAGAAACAGCAGGAGGCCAGTCCCTGTGCTCCTCAGAGTCCCAGCAGGAGGCCAGTCCCTGTGCTCCTCAGAGAAACAGCAGATGTAAGAATTGTTTATATTATGCACAAAAACATATACAGTATGTACATTGCAATTGGATTTCATAATAATAATAATAATAACAAAAAATCTACGGAAATATTTTTGAATATACTTGCAAGTGGCTCTATTGGGTTCATGCATCGACTTCTATCAGACCCACCAATTTGGTCTTGAAATGTGTGTTTTCAAATGCTGATTTGAGACTGATGATACCGTAGTATAGCATTTAATATTTCTTTGAAAATCAACATTCGGACAAAATAACTGACAATCATATCCATCTGTTCACCATAGTTAGCTACATTGAGCAGCTATTGCCTATGGTTATAATCGTCCTTCTGATTGCGTGTGAGTCACATGGAGGCGGTGAGCGCAGCCTACTTAAGCGCCGGTGCTTGTACCTATTCAATAAAACTCAGAATTGATTGATATAATCTTTTTTTTTTTTCTTTGTACAAGTGGATATTCTTCACACCGTCTTTCTGTCTGGAACGATGTGAACTGTGGGGCTGGATCTTCCTGCACACATGTGGGAAGTGGAACAGATTTCTTAACACGGAGTCCGCATCCGCAATAACTGTTGTGGTGGTGCAGGGGGCGGCGCTGCAGGATGTGGAATCTTTATTGATCCCCATAGGGCATTTTATCCTCTGCATTTGAGCCATCCTGAGGCCAGTGGTAGCCGTAGTACAGCGCCCTGGACTCTATCTCCTGATGTTGATGCTCAGCTTGGTCAGGGCTACAGCAGCTCCAGTTTCATGCACAATAGGTAAAATCTATTGTGCATGAAACTGGAGCACCTGGAGGAAACCCATGCAGACACAAGGAGAACATGCAAACTCCACTAAGAAAGACCCTGTTCTTTAGTTTAGTTTAGTCTGTTTAGTTGGCCCCTCGACAATTGTGGTGAACTAAAGTGGCCCTCTTACTAAAATGTTTGGACACTCCTGTATCAGAATAATCACTGACTCTTCTGGCGCCTGGAAAAGCCATGTTCCAGCTTCTTCCCTCTGGCAGAAGATATCGTTCAATGAGATGCAGGAGATCCCAATATTCTAACAGCTTCTTTCCACACTGCAAACGTCAATATCGTTACGGATGTGAACATATTTTTTTTAATGTTACTTGGTCTGACACATCCGCTTATTCGTAAACTTTTAATTGAAATTGAAAAATAAAGGTTTATACCAGAAGTTGCTTGACGACAATAATAATTCCTTCCTTCAAGCTTAAATGCACAGTAGGTGGTCGGCCGCTGCGATCGGTAAAACGCGTGGGAGCTTTATGTAATGGCAAACAAATATGTTATGCAAAGCTCTTCAGATGAAGTTAGCGCCGACACAAAGGCGTACGGTGGAGAGACCTTGATCGCAGCCAAGAAAGGGTTAAAAATACCTGACGTTTACAGCGGTCAGCTCTTGTAAAGCCACCCACATCCAGTAACCGTGAGCCACTTAGAGAGCCACAAGCAATCATTGAGATCATCCTTATTATCATCATCATCTCAGACCTTATCGAGGCGGACTTTTAATGGTTTGGTTGCTTTTTTTAGGTCGTGATTGTAGGAACTTTTCTAACACGGCCTTGTATTTACTCCCAAGGGATCATGGCCAAATATGAATTTTAAGAGTGAGGCTAATAGGCAATGCAAAGCTCTGCCCACATAAAGTGCAGTGAGTTTTACAGTAAGTCGCTGATAGGAAACTGGCAGATGGTATTGATCGCCTTTTTGTCAGTTAAGCAGAATAACATAATATTATTGCGTATTCAACAAATTCAAAAAATGCAACCAATCCATGTCTTATGCTGTAAACTAGACAGGACAAAAGGTGTGTGTTGCTCAGAACTTAATACAACACGTGTCTCAACATTCTGGAGAGGTACATAGAAGAAAGAGTGTGATGCTAAAGTGTGTGTGTGTGTGTGTGTGTGTGTGTATTGAGTGATCGACAGGGGTTGGAGCCCAATAACCATTTGCTTCGTCCAACCCCTTTTCAAACTGCTTTTTTCAACTCAAAAGTCTATATCTTGTTTGTTTTGTGTTGCTGTACTTGCATGAACACTTGGGACTTGACTTGAGACTTGTTGACCTTTGACTTGGACTCGACTCGGCACTTGACTTGAACAGCTAAATATGCAATGTTTATATCAATACATATCAGGTACATAACCTAAACCATAACCTTTTTCCCATTTGTCCATTGAGAGTGAGGAACTATGGATTATACCCTTCTTTTTGTTTTGTAGTTTTAAATTTAGGTAATTCAGCTTTAATGTCTTGTTATATTACGATTAAGAAAGATACTTTATTCCTCCCACAGTGGGGAAATTTCAGTGTTGCATCACGGGTTACAGAACGGTAGCAATGAGGAGCGCACAAAACAAGATAAATGAACAATAACTCTACACTAAATGAAACAAAATAAAATCTATAATATCTAAAAGCTATAATAAAGAAGCAAGTATAACATCTCTAGCTTTAGCAGAATAAAAAAGCAAATCTAAAATATCTCCAACTTTGGCATTATGAAGAGGCAAGAATGAAGTATAAATCTCTAAGTTTAGCATCATAATAAGTAAGTGTAAAGTGTCTATCTTGTGATACAGTCAGTTAGTTTTAAAGAAGGAAGGAGGAAGGAGGGAATCATAAGCCAGCTCCCGCCTTCCGTATTAGTATTGACTTTGGGATCATGAACCTGCTCAGGGAGGAACTCAATGGCATTTACGTCGGGGGAATGTATTCAGGGATGTCCCCATTAGCGCCGAAGATGATTATCGCTCATTTGAACATCCAGAAATCTCCTCGGCGTCGCCCGGGTTCCCGCTGGGTCAGAGCACGCACTTGAGTCGGGTTGCGAAGGGTTAGAGCTGTGTCGCTTCCACTGGAGGGTGAAATGCTAGAGAGAGATGCTCCCCCCCCCCCCTCACGGCTTCTCCTTCTCCCTCGCACTGGCTTGTAATCCCTGCTCACCATCGCAACCTCGCGTCCCTGAGCCCCTGCGCTCTGACAGGGCCCACGGAGAACACGCATTAACCTTTCAGAAAGAGGCGTGCTTTTTATATTTCTGTTTCCCAGATGAAGGGAAAATAGGGCATCTGCTGCTATTGATTTTTGCCTCCTGCTCCGAGCCACTAGCCAAGTGTGGCGTGTATATCCTGGCAGCCAAACTACACACAAGTGTCACAGTAACGAAAGACTACACGGTTTTACTGCGAGGGTTGGTTTTATGGTGAGATTGAATGAGTGTACGCACAAGGCTGGATCAATATTATCTATTTTTGTATAAAGATTGTAAAAAAATATAAAAAATAAAACGAAGAAGATGTCATTTGTGCTGGATTTGGTTATAAAAATAGATACAATACATACATGCTGGTTAAAACTATTATGTTTTGGTATTGTTGTTGTTTGTTGGTATAAATGATTCATATTAAATTCGTTTTTGATTAGCCCTGAATCACAACAGTTATTTCAGAGGATTTTACAAAGCTGTCGATTTGCTAACACAGATCAGAGAATCAAACAGTTCAAACTCATAAAAAAAAACAATCATAAAAAAACACATAGAGCCGTTGGTCCATAAGGGGCAGGTGACCAATGTCCATTAATATTGAGAAAGGCAACAGTGGCTCAGTTGGTAGAGCATTGGAAGGTTGTGGGGTCGAGCCCACCACAAGACCTTCTCTTCGACTCCCACTGATGTCTGCTGTCGTTGTGTCCTTGGGCAAGACACTTAACCCACTTTGCCTATAAGGAGTGTTGCATAATTAAAATGTTGTATACTAATGATTTTGAAAATAGGCCCTCTGAAGAAGGTGCACGGGGAAAAGCCCCACGGACAAAGGAATATGCACTCAGGAATCATAGAGATGACCAGCTTACAAAACCGGACAATTATTGACTCCAAGAATAAACAAATGCTCTCTCCCACTCTGGACGAGGGCAAAAGTCCAACACAATCAGGCGCCCAGTGGTGGGGGGCATTGTTTGCTCAGGTGGAGAGGGAAGACCAAGACCGGGTCCAGACCAGGGGCCAGACCAGTCCCAGACTGTGACGTCATCGGACCCTTTGATAGAAACTGCTGGGAGGAGATTGGCAGTCAGTCAGCCGAGGGCCAGGAGGGAGGGACATATATAGTTTTAGGAGCACTTTTTTGTTGAATATTCTGTATCTGATTGTAAAGATAATTAAATGCAGATGTTAAACGTGAAGATCTCTTGTCTCGCTCTTGCATCGACTTTGGATACGTCAGTCAAAGGGAATTATTGACTTCATTAGCGCGGAAGTGATGTTCGCTGCTTGCCTTGATGTGTGTGTGTACAGTGTATGTGTATGCATCAAACTGAAATTTCCCCATTGTGGGACGAATACAGGACCTTCTTCTTCTTAAATGTCGTTGAATGTCATCACCTCTGGCCTTAGAAGTTGTAAGCATGTGTCTGTAAATGTCTATATATAAGTACTTAAAGCTGATGTACCCAACACCAATACATGTTTATCCCATGGATCCATAATAATAGCTGGATAGTGTATTGCTAGCTTACAGCTGTCCCACCCATGGCCACAGGGGGCGCTGTGGTACTGCAGACTAAATTCACGTGGGCTACCCAGAAAAAAATCCCATAGAAGTCAATGTAAACTAAAACAGCTCGACCTCAGCTGGCAGAGAACCTGACAGAGAGCCTGACAGAGAGCCTGACAGAGAGCCTGACAGAGAGCCTGACAGAGAGCCTGACAGAGAGCCTGACAGAGAGCCTGACAGAGTGCCTGACAGAGAGCCTGACAGAGAGCCTGACAGAGAGCCTGACAGAGAGCCTGACAGAGAACCTGACAGAGAGCCTGACAGAGAACCTGACAGAGAACCTAGCAGAGAACCTACAGCTTTCAAAAATATCGGATTTTGTGGGGATTTTAGTGTCCCATGTCGTCCTGAACTTTTTTTCTTCTTAAATCCTTCGGTTTTCTTTAAATCCACACTTTACTGCCACAAACTCTGCTCCTTTCCTTCCCGCTCTGACTCCGCTCTGCTGCTGCTCTGATCAGCAGCTCTGATTGGTCAGAGCGCCGCCGAGCCCCTCTGTGCACGTGCACGAGAGCCACATGCGTATTTGGAGCAAAGCATCATGGGAGATAATCCACTGTGCAGAACCGGGAGGACCAGACGATGCCCAAATACAGGCGAGTTCCTCTGATACGTCAGTGACCGTGAAGTCCCATGCGCTACTGAGCACAAGCCATTCATTTGAATAGGGCGCCATCTTGGATCACCGGGGCCCACGGAGAAGTCTCGTAAAAGGGTCTCGTAAAAGTAAAATGTTGTGAACAAATCCAATCAGAATGTGCTGCTTATGTGAGTCATGCATTGCACTGGGAGCTGAGTCAAGGTGTTTCTCTCTTTATTTAAAGTCTGTCATAGAACCAGGAGCTAGTCAGATGATATTTTGGTCAAATGTTATATGGTTTAAAAATAGGTTCACCAGCCATACATAAAACCATTGGTTCCAAAATGCCTGTGCATGATTGTGAAAGCATGTTCATGACATGTTGAATTATTTATTAGTGTGTGTTACAGCTCCAATAGTTACATTTTAAAGTTAGGTACCCTAGCATTAATTGATCAAAACTACAACTTTGATGAAGATGATGAATCCTTTTTAAATGTATGATAATATATTTAGATCTTTATGTAGATATAAAGATCTTCATTGTTTTGCATGAAAGGAAACTTTTGGTCAAATATACACCTGGTTTAGGTGTTGGCGCTTTCCCCCATATACTGGATACTTAAGTTTACAATACAAACAGTACTTTTCTTCTATACTGTAGGGTTCATGCTACAGAGTGACACAGCAGTAACACAGCAGTAATTCCCTGGTTAACGACAGCACTGTCCTCCTCTCCTTGTCATGCACATTAACTTTTATAGTTTAATAGCCAGGCACTGATGCCACACTGAGTTTGCCTTTACGGCTGTTCATAAACCGTCTGATGTTGCACATTACTGCGGACACTTTTAAAGGGTTAAGTAAAACAAAGTCCTCAAAGCCTCATGCTGCGTTGGTGCAGACTGCAGCTGACAGTAAAGTTAGAGGTTATTAGCACATTGTGTTCATGGATTAGATTTCTGTGTCTAATTTGACACAGGCATGTTTTAGGACCTCCTCTTGATGCAATATTGTGCAGCGTAGTTATATATTTTATTAGAAATAACTGGGTCTTGGAAACAACAGTACGGGTCCAAGTAAACACTCCATATAATGAAAGATGACATTGAAGTGACCAGGTGTTCACTGAGTTGTCACTTCTCCACAGATCTGGCAACACAGGCCTGAGCTGCTCATCAATGATGTCTGATCATATAAATGTTAAGCATCTGGACCAAACACGTACTTCAGCTGGACTTGTGCATCATGAACCTACTGTACTGCAGGAGCCATAACATACAGATGACAGAGCCTGAGACAGTCACGTCAGAACAGGGTCTTTCTGAGTGGAGTTTGCATGTTCTCCCCGTGTCTGCGTTGGTTTCCTCCGTGTACTCAGGTTTGTACAATAGGTCTGTGCCTCCTGTACTGACCCCGCTCCCATCTTTGTGTGGAGTGAGAGACAAATGCCAAAAATAACAATTGTAAACCGCTTTGTGATTCTGGTCTGTGAAAGGCGCTATATAGAATATTGAAAAAATGTTGTATTCATGGAATGAAACAGATTTCCATTTTTCAGATATGATGATTCATTATTTATTTTATTTTATTTATTTTATTTTATTTTATTTTATTTCATTTTTTAATTTATTTTATTTTTTATTTATTTTATTTATTTTATTTATTTTATTTATTTTATTTATTTTATTTATTTTATTTATTTTATTTATTTTATTTATTTCATTCATTTTATTTATTTTTATTTATTTTATTTTTATTTATTTTTTATTTATTTTAGTATAGAGTCATTATTAATTCCCCACTGCGGGACCAACAAAGCATCTCTTAATCTGTGTTTTAATCCAGGCTCACTTCTCAACAATTTCTCATTTCTACAAACAGACACATTTAATACCATACCACGGAACATTTTCATATCGATTTCCCCGTGTGGACAGACACAGCGCACCGTAAAAAACCCCCCCAGAGAATTCCAAGTTTTCCTGAGCCAATCACGACAGACGGCTTTGTAGCTGCGTTCCTCCAAAGCAGCACAACACATAACCGTAAGTCGTTCAAATTGAAAATCACGAGCTGCATGTTCCTAATTTAGCTTTTCTGTTTTCATTATTGCCGGCTCTCTGTTTACTCTTTTATGCTCTTCCCTGTGAAGTCTGACATTGCTTGGATGCTCAAAACTCCCGTCTACCTCTAATCTGCAAGTCTAATGACAAAAATATGCAGAAGAGGCCAGATGGTGGATCCCAGGCTGCTATTCCCGGCCCCGGCAAAGACGTCTATCTGTGCCTATTCTTCTGCACCCTCTTTGACAAATACTTTCAAAATATTTACACTGCTCAAGATGTCTCACATGCACTGATTGGCACATTTAAATGCTAAATTATTCCCTAATTTGACATAAAGTTAGAGGTGTATTGTGAGCATGGCAGTAACGAGACGGAATAATTGTACATTTGTCCCCAGAAAACATTTTCAAAAGGATTTTTCTTGTTTTTTTTCTTTCCGACGGTTTTGAATTCACACTGGTCACGTTGTAATGTTGAAAAGCAAATGAATGATTTTCTTAATGTGGGTTCCAGCTCTTATCCAGCGACAGAATGAAAGCTAATGTTTTAATTTGACTTATTTTACTTAATATTATTCTGTCACTGTATTCCATATGTGTTTTAATTTACTTGATAATATGAAATTATGCCAATCCTCTTTTTGGAACATAACCATACATGCTCATTTTAACTCTCCCGGGGATTTTTGAGGCATGATTTCCAAGGTTTTTCAGTGAAAGTTTTGATCATTTTAAAGCTAGGGTCTCAAAAGCATCAGATGGAGCTATGTATTAAAATCCTTCTAACTTGGGCCTGGATTTAAAAGAGTTCTGTCACTTTTGTGTTTATGCATTTTTGGCCTCTGTCAAATCTTTAGATGAACTTTTTCCGGATCCTACACATTACAGAAAAAAATTAAAAATTCCTTCACAATTATTTTGGGTTAAAAAGCATACTGTTTTTTATATATATGGTCCTTTTCAAAATAAAACTGTGGTCAAAAATCCAGGATTGAGGATTAAAATAAGTAAACTTCAAATTGTCTCAAATCAAAAGAATCCTAAATAAGTCAGTTTCAGGCTATTTTAATACAGACTCAAAAATCTGATTTACAGTGAAAGTCATTTACTTTTCAAACTGAGGAGAGAGACATTTTTTGAAGACAAACTTTGGTTAGACCCGCCCATGCTCACCCCTGCAGCTTCCTGATTGGTCCAAATTAATTCAAATCCCTAAGGCCCATAGTCATTCGTTTAACTATTCTCTCCCGGTAAATCTCACTGGTCGGACTTATGCCAAAGGGAGGGACTGTTTTGAATATATTATTGTTGGGAGCTGCTTTCTGTGCCTAATAGTTTAGTGCCCAATAATCAAAAATAAGAATCCTAGTAATAATCAAATGCATTTTAAGTTGCTGCTTCTTCCAGTTCAACTCGTGACTTGCAAAGCTTGGAGTTGCTCACATCCTCACTGACCTCCAACCTCCTCAGCTGCCCCTAGTCTCTGGAACTCTCTCCCACAAGAGCACCTCAGACCCTAAACTTAACCCATCATCCATTGCATTTCTTGTCCTTGAACTGATTGATTCTCTGATCTGTGTTGGCGAATCGACAGCTTTGTAAAGTCCTACGAGATATCTACAGTCGTGATTTAGGGCGATACAAAAATACATTGAGATCAACTGTTTATTTTATCTTAGTGAAGCATCTTTGAGTGTCCATGAATATTGTTGGTGATTCAGCAACCATCCGCAAACTCAATATGGCACACACTGACTGTCTAAGGATTTTATTGAAAAGGCCACGATGGGAAAGTGCAAGTACATTGTTTGTGTTCGCTAGGATTAGGACATTTGAGGCAGACGTTCGATGTCTAATGCATGGTTTTATCTGTCGGCTCACTGAAAGCCAGAATATTATAATCATAAGCCTGACAAATGTCAAATTCAGAAACACGTGGTCCCAGTCAGATCTGTGGAGACACTGGTGCAGCTGTTGTCGCTGATTAATACAATAAGTTACATAATATAAAAAAAACATGAGGTAATAAATACAGTACAGACCAAAAGTTTGGACACACTTTCTCATTCAATGACCGAAAGATTTTAGATTTTGTAAAAACGTTAAATCTTTGTTGCAATCGGTTACCCAAAACAGCTTTATTAATGATAACTAGTTTGGGTTTACAGTGTGAGAAGTTAGGCTTATTTCTGTGATTATTTTCACTGGATTGCGTTGCGTTTTTATCAAAGCCATTATTTTTGCAGCTCTACCTTTCGGGTTCAATTCCTTTTGCCTCCGTGTCAATACAAGTGCGACGTGTTATTGATCCTTGCCCAAGCCTTCATCATTTATCGTCCATCCTAATGTTCACTTGTTTTGATTCTGTCTTTGAGCTCAAAAATCCATTGACATTCCTAAAACCTGCTCAAGCTACTCTCTCCCCTGTAAACCTTTTCGGCTTTGATGTGCACCAAAAAAAAGAGGCAAACAGGAAATGATTATAATACATCTCTGCCAAACTGTCAAGTCCGACTCCCACTGACAAAATGCACGCTGACACCACGAGCCACAGTCGAGAACTCATCTCGCTACCTGTCCTTCAACGCCGCCATCTTGTTTTTCACTCTCTCTATCCATATATTGACGAGGGGAGGACCCGACACCACGCTGCTCTTCCCCCGACTGAAAATAAATTCTGAAAAGTTTTCCTACCCTGGCAAAGCGGTGTGTCAAAAGTCCCCGTTTCACCCAGATGTCTCCCATCACAATCTTAAATACGGGTGCGACATGATCCCTCTAAATTTAGATCAAATCCCATTAAGTTTGCAAGCATCACTGACGCGCTGACGGAAGGCGGGACGCTGTCGAACGCAGGTTGTTACGCGCTCTGCAATATTCAGTAGATTATTTTTACCTGCTACACGCTCGTTTTACAGTCGCAACGCTTCAATTTGCCTTCATTTATACAAACATGTCAAATGTTCAAGACGGCACTTTACAGCAACACTTTCATGATAGCTTCCAGGTAAATAAACTGGAGAAGGGAAGAGGTTTAGTGAAACGCAAATGCATGTTTTTGAATGGTATGTTGACGGGAAAGAAGGTTTTTGTTAAATAAATCTTAAAAAAGGAAATATCAACATGTTTTCCTAGATTATAGGGGAAAGGGATTAGATTCACAAACCGGCCATCTTTTCTACCGGCCGATATTATGCATGCTTCTTAGAATACAATACAAAACAATGTATTCTTGTATAGCCCTAAGTCACAGCAGCATCATCTCAGAGACTTAACAAAACCATTGAAATCACCAACACAGATCAGAGAATCAACAGTTAAAACACATAAAGAACATAGAACACATGTTGATAAATGTCATACATGTAGAATGTTAAAGTGTCCTGGATCATCACAGTCCTTCTAGTTGGACACTAACTGTCCAACAGACCCTCCTGCATCAGAGGAACAACTCATAAGAAAACCCAGTGGGAAAAAGTGAGAAACCTCAGGGAGACCCATGGTTTGAGAAAGGGATCCGCTCCCACGGACGGACGGGCTGTAGATCCAGGACTCAGACTGTAGAACGAGGACTGAGGCTGTAGATCCAGGACTCAGACTGTAGAACGAGGACTGAGGCTGTAGATCCAGGACCTAAGCTACAGAACGTGGACCAGTGGCCGCTGAACGTGGACAGGTCCGGTGCAGGACTGAAGCACTCCCAGGCGGGTCGGGCGGGGCAGTCCGCAGGTGTAGATGGAGGAGGCCAGGCTCAGAGATCCCGTCATCGTACCATGAAACAGACAATGGGACAACGGGTGAATAGCAATGAACAAACTACAGTCAAAGTCCTAATAATGATAAACAGATAAAGTAGGAAGGAGGAGAGGATAGTGCTCAAGTTAACATACTCACCACTTTTAGTCACCCAATCAGACCATAGTTGACCTGTACCAACTGAGAAGATGTGAAATGTTTTGTGTTTTTCTCATGTAGTTTGGCCCAGGAATTATAGAGATATTAGCTCTGAACTGAGACAGGAAAAATGTTTTGGCTGTCCTCCACCACAATTTGTAATGTATTGTGATGTCACATTACCACAATATTGGCCACTTGATGTGTTGGCCACCTGGCAGCAACCATTACCTTATTAAGTGTCCCTCATGGTCAAATTTGAGATATATTTTGACTGACAAATAGGACAACACATACATCTGTAGAATGCTATATTCGGCAGTTCAGTTGTATCTTTGTAGAACGGGGAAGTCCAAACTCCGTACGTGGCTCTCTATCGCAAACATTTGTTTTTAGACCCCAGAAAGTATGTTTTTACAGTGGCTTAAAGGGGATCTAAATATACACAAACAAAACCATATACATTAATTATTGAGGTACTTTTACAGTGTCATCCAGCCAACTACAGCTCCACCAATACAGGCATACTATATATCGTTGTAAAGCTCAGAACCTTTGGAATCCAGTCATTAACTTTGCATACACTGATATTTCTGTAACAACATCATATATGGCACTGGGGTAGCAGTGTTTGAATCCATGCGCACACATTATACCCCGTTCTAAAGCCCACAAGAGTCAAATGAACCTAAATCCAATGTTGTCAACCCCTGGAAACCTCTGTTGCACTAAAGCAGGGGTGTCCAAACATTTTAGTTAGAGGGCCACTTTAGTTCACCAGACCAGTCCAGGGGCCGACATCACAGACTTGACTGCCATCGGGCTGTTCTGAGCTTTATGATGATCTATAACAGAGCTGAAGTTGGATGGATGACACAGTGAACTTGTGTTTAAGATCTCAAAGACTACTTTGGGTTAGCATGGCAGAGGGCCACATAAAATGACACTGAGGGCCTTAATTTGCCCCCCGGGCCTGAGTTTGGACAGGCCTGCACTAAAGGATACCCGTGATGTAGAGTTCACTGCATCTGCATACTTCCACTTTTATTTGGTTCCAAATGAATAAAAAGCTGAACCTATAATTGAAATAACTTGGGAAATCAAAGGAAAAAATAAAAGACAATTATTTCAGAGTCCACTAATTGTTACTTGGTTCCCAACACCCAACAGAATACTTGTGAAAAGCGGGCAATATTTAACACACATTATGTCCAATTAGGAAGCAACATATTTTGCAGTTTTAATCCATTACATGAATTGCATTTCTTTGCCAATCTCGGTGCTGAGGCAAACTTTCGCAATTCTTTGTTTGATATTTTCTCATTGAAATTCACATTTGGTATGGTTTTACATGTGTAGTGTGACTGATGTATAGAACCTGCAGGATCTCAGGCTCAATGCTGGAGGTAGTGGTCAGACGCAGGGGACTTAAAAACCCAGTCAACACACACACTGACCCCATTACTGCTTTTATATGTTCAAATAAATAGTAGATTTCTATATTCAAGCTTGTGGGTTTACCATAGATCATAGGAGTGGACTGAGAGAGGCTATTGTCGAAAATGAGACAAGGTGCGGATTGGTCTGGGGTCGTTTCGCAAACAGAAGAAATGTTTTACTGTCGATGGTGAAGACCAGACACAGAGATTTTACAGCATCGATGTCAGAAGTCCAATCAGCACCTGCCACAACGCTGGTAGCTTCGGCCTTCAGATAACCAAAACACGAAGTGGAAAAGCCATAGTTGCTTCAAAGTGTTAAGCCTGGTTCACACGGCAGGATAATTGAGCCGATTTTGGACCCGATTTACCCCTACGACAATCGTAAGAACGCTCCGAATATCGTAACAAAAAATCTGATGGATTTTCCGTGTGTGGTTAAGACTGTGCTCGTCGCTCGGAAGGACTTTGGGACTGCTCCGATCTCAATATCGGGGATATCCAACATGTTGGATTGTTTTGGCCCGATTTCTCTTCGTGTGTGGTGTCGGGGACAGACGAGCGCGTTGCCATGACTGCGGCGTGTAGCCAATCAGAAGACGAGCTGACAAGGCGGCAAGGAAACACCGTAAAAAAAAAAAAAACAGTCAGCGGCATGGCACACCAGAAAGTTCTGGTGCACTATGCCGAACTAGTTGACCTCTGGCAACACCGTGAATGTATGTCTGACGTGTCGTGTAAAGAATATCATCACTGAAATGACAAGGAGAGGAATTGGGCAGAAATGGCTGCTGCACAGGTAGTGTTGGCATAAGCCCTGTTCGGACGGGATTAGAACTAAATGATCAGACTGATGGTTGTGTTTGTACGTTTACTTTGCACTCTGTCCTAATACAGTACAGACGTGGTGAAGTCCGTACAAACTGTATTGTTGAACAGCACAGACAGTACGGGCCAGAGAACTGTAGAGCAGTAAAATCCACATGTGTTTGTCTTTATGGTGTCTGTGGCTGCTGTGGTCAGACCAGAGTCTCTATAGGCTGCGTGAAGCAGAGAAGCCTGCTTGATCTCGAGAGATGCTGTGAGATTTCCGGTGACCTGTGAATGCTCGGGGGGGAAATCGTTTTCGTGTGTGATGTGTGTGTGGTTTGCGTGATTTTGCCGTGTGGCTGCGCACCACACACTGTACGACCAAAGTGGTTAGACCCGTGATTTTATTATCTCCGTGTGAGACCCCACACATCGGCCGACAATTTTAAAATCGTCTGGTGTGAACCAGGCTTTATAAAACATCTGCCAAATAATCTGCAAATTGTTGGTAGCAACGGCCAAGTTTCCAAGCAACAATCACTCACACTACTTCCCAGCTGAATCCAAATTTGGTGACATGTGGATTCACCAAGACAATATAAACACCAGAATCAATGAGAGGGTTATAGAATGGATTAAAGCACAGACAATTACTAAGGTAGAGGAGTTTACTCTTCAATGCAAGTCAATAGGAGCCCGAGTATGAGCAAGACTTCATCCATAAGCGCTTCCCTATTGGCTTCATCAAGCTAGGGGGGGTAAGCAATGTCTATCTATATACAGTCTATAGGATTTACCCATTAAAATACATACTTTGCTCATTGTGGTGTGAACGACTATAAAACCAACCAGCGTAAATGGAAAATATTGACAAAAAAATAAAAAAAGGAACACAATATAATAATATACTAACACTTTGCTTGGAATACACACAAGGGTTCATTTTTTTCCACAAAGGTCAACCCTGGCCCCATTACTGTTTTAATATCCACATCCATAATAGTAGTAGTAGTTTATTATCTCATGCGATACGGAATGAAACAATAAATATGAACGTTATATCCTGGACAGTGCGGTAATCTTTCTCTTCCGCCTCCGTCGAGCATAGACGTGTCTCAGACGCTCCTGCTTCTGACTGCTTGCTATCTCCTGTTTTTGTCTTTTTCCTGGAGTTTTGCCACAGACAACTTTTAGCAAGAATGGAAATGGTAAATTGGTCCCTCAACGCAATTGATTCTATCTTTTCAACACGTAAGCGTGGGTCTGGAGAGCCCGAGTGCCCGGACGGGACTTCACCAGCGGGTTATAGGCTTGACAGCTGGAACAAGTGGCAGCCCCTCTGTCTGTCGACCCTGTCCATTGAAGATTCGGAAGACGTATATATCTTTGGCTTTTTGGTGGTGGGGATCCTCCTGTTTGGGCTTGGAGCGGTTCTATTCTACCACAAATTCGGAGGCATGGCAGTTCGCAAGATTCACGACCTGCTGGCCGACAAAATTGATGGGATGTACAAGGAGCTTAACCGAGTCGTGGTTGAGAGCGCTGTGGCTGGACAACGAAGAGTGGTGTTAGTGGAACAGTTGATCAAAGATCTCGCAGCTCGTTCACTTGATGGGCATAAAACTCTGGAATTGAGATTGAATGACATTGTGTGTCACGCTTGAACTCTCTGACCCGGCTTGGATTTGCCCCTGTGTACGGAGGTCTGAGGGCGCCGTAATTCGGTTTAATTGGATTTAATAGAATATCTGCCTGTTTTTGACTGCTAAAATGCATACTATATTGTCCCTCGTTACAGGAAGATGTGTTTTCTCCTTGCTGTGTCTTCTCCCCACTCTTATCTCACATTCCTCGGGCCAAGGCCATAATAATAAATCTGGTCTCTACAACAATTCACACTCTTTCAGTCAGTTCCAGCTTGGATCCCGCTCCCCCCGCCTCCCTCTGATCTCTCCCTCCCCTCCCCTCCTCACTGTGTTTCCAACTCACCCCCTCCCTGACCCCGCCCCCCTCTGACAGCCACATTGGACCGGCAGCCGGAGGTGCTCATTCCGAGAAAAAAATCCGTGGTTTATACAAAGCACAATGTTTTCTATCCAACTGTCTGTTGTAACCTGAATGTTATTGCTCTCTGCTGTTTCTTGCTGCACACAGCGCCGCAAATGGCGAAGTGGCACGCTCTCTGCCAAGACAATTTCCAAGTGATAACTTTGTTACTCACGTGGCAATAAAAATGATTCTGATTCTGATTCTGATAAGTATAATCTGTGATGAAGTCCAAATAGAGATACTTTAGTCGTCGTTTTCAGATTTTACTGGTAAGTCCTTTATGGTAGTGGCAATAGAACTCCATTTGCTATTAGGCACACCACAGAGAGTGTCACACCAGCCTGACGTGGGGTTTAGTTGACCTATAGGAAGCTTTTCACACCAGCGTTAAATGTTCACAGTCCACCTTAACAGCTGCTGATAAAGGGTGTTACTGTCATGTCGCTGGGGGCTCAGGAACACGCTGTTCAGAAGCACTCGGCACCACTAGCAATGGTATTTAGTGGGGAAAAGAGATTTATGTACAGGCGATAAATCAAAATAAGGTCAAGTGCATTGGATCCCTCTGGTGTTATCATCCGGTTAATGTAAAGTCCCTGAAATGAGTCAGCGAGACACTGATTCTTGATTAAAAGGTTAAAAGATATATGCTAATGTGAGTGTTGTCTAATGATTTACAAAATTTACCCAGAACTTTGGACAAATGTGTACGTGCCATCTGCCACAAATGATTTTTAGAATGGAAACACATCAGATGCATTGTTATTATGGTATGACAAAGCTATTACCCCTATGCATTATGTGTAATTTAAGAATCTACTTTTCTCAAGGAAATAATGTGGGTATCCACTGTTTGATACTAAAGACATCACATTCTTATCCAGTATGTGATTATGCGATTCACTGGACTCACTTTGAGTACATTTGTGGCCATATCTGGATGTGAAGGTCCTGCCTTGTCCCAAATTAGGTAAGGATTCATTCTGGCGGTTTATTCGGGTGTTTAAATGAGAAGGGAATACAATTATCACACAGTAGAAGTCAATTTAATTTCTTAATTCTTAGCAAATCTGTCTATCCAAGAGCAGCGAGACTAAATCCATTCACTTGCATGTAGTCATTGTGTGGTTGTGAAGTGCTGCATTCTGTCTATAGAGCACAGAAGAGCCCATAGTGGGGGCCGGCCCTCTCATTTGCTCTGATAATTTGCCATGATGGGACTTTCTTGCACATATCATTGCTGCCCTCTGCAGTTCCACACCAAATTTCGTCCTAATGAAGATGGCACTGCCGCCAAATGACTTGATAAGGAAATAATGGCCCACCGAGTTACAATGGCCAAATTAAAAAGGAGATTCGGGCGTCAGTGGATGTCTTTGTCAATGCTCATTTTAAAGCAGTGCAGGAGGAAGAAGAGCAAAATGATAATAGTGTTTATAAATGTGAATGCTGCTGTGTTAAGGTACATCATTTCAACATCCATCCATCTTCTTCCCCTTATTCCATTTCTGGGTCGGGGGGGTGGCAGTCAGAGCTGCACCCTGTCCACAGAGCACCAGCCCCTCACTGATCCTCCTGCAGGTGCTGAGTCCACAGGAGCCGAGATCTTTCAGTGGGAGCTTCAGGCAAAGTGGGGTTAAGTGGACAAGGACACAACGACAGCAGTCATCAGTGGGAGTCGTGAAGTAGGTCTTTATGGTGGGCTCGAACCCACAACCTTCAGGCTCAAAGGCCAATGCTCTACCAACTGAGCCACTGTCGCCTCTGTGTTTAATGTGTTTATCTCAAAATATGGTGCAGAGAATTGTTGGAACTAATAAAACAAGCAGTTTATTTCCTAAAATATTAAGTTCTACAACCTTTGCCTGCTCTTGAAATCACAAAGTATTTGGACGTTCCAGACGCATTTGTCTGATGTACGGTGTATCTGTCGGCTTAATTACGGCATAGACATTATAATTATAACGTTGGTTTGGCTGTTTTTCTCTGAAGAGTGAGGTTTGCTTGTTTGCCATGTTTTGTTTTCTCTTTTGTCTTAACCCTGGTACCCGAGTCTGTAATAAAGTTTGATGATGATAGCAAACACATAATACTGTATATCAAAATATCGTTTGAAGACTTCACACAACGCGCTCATCCTGTTGTTTTGTCGACAGGTTGTCATGGAAACGCGTGCGCCATTACGATGTTCTGCGATTCTGTCTAAAATCCTAAATAATCCTCTCTAAACAGCTATGGGAAAGTTATACGGACTTTCTTTTCTCTTGACGGTTGGATATGTCTCTATTTATCACATGTTTTGATGAGGTTTTTTATGAATGAGATGTGTCTGGTCCAAAAATGAGTCCAGTACTCAAAAACATTTCCACCATTCCCAGATTTCCACTAACTTTGTCAAAAAAAAAAAAAAACCTCTTCAAATATGCAACACCGGCTGTATGACAATATCCAGCACTAGTGACACCTAGAGGCTGGAGGTATATTTTGGCCATGAGTATAAATATTAATAATAATGCATTGGTTGCAATATAAATATAAATTTCTTACTTGCTACTTTTATATAGCGCTTTTTTGGACACTCCATAAACGGTGGTGATAAACTACTGCTATAGCCACAGCTGCCCTGGGGCACACCGACAGAAGCGAGGCAACCAGTATGTGCCATCTGTGCCTCTGACCACCACCAACCATTCACACACACACCAGACTCATTCTAGGCAATGTGGGTGAAGTGTCTTGCCTAAGGACACAAGACACTTCACCCATCGCAGTACTAACCAGGCCTTTCCCCTCTTAGTTTCAAAGGTCTGACTTGGCTTTCACATGCAGGTGTAGCTTCTCCCCTTTTACAGTAAGTTATATTTTCTTTCAAACTGCTTCTTTCGCCCCCTCATGTAACACCGCACTTTCACTCCAGTCACATTTTGACACACACACACAAGTCACAGATTTGTTAGAATTTTTTTCTTTTTACCCAACATGTTTTGCCTTTAGCCCACTTTCCCTGCACCACTCCACCAAACTGTCTGCTCTTTCTAGGCCACGTCTCCTGTCCTATTTCCTGGGCTCACAGCGGCGGTGACATAAATGTTCACCTGTGTGGCACTGCGATGCGTTCGGCGACACGTCCCACCCGCCCCGAGGCAGGCCCCAGCTCTGCCTGCCGCTCCACATCACACCAGCCTGCACTCCCTGACAGATGGGCCCATGCTATGACCACGTCCTTGAGCCAGCTAGCCTTATTGGCACCTTGCGCTAATTGTACCACATCCAACGCAACTAAAAGCATAATAAATCTGGGAGTGGGAATGTTTTATGCAAGCGCTCTCTGCATTTTTTTTCATTTCTGACGAGTGGTAAATTGCTCCGCGCTTGAAATATCTACGACCTCTTGACACCCGCGCTGCATTAGCTTAATTGCTTTTTTCCCAGCCCAGGTTCCCAGGCCCCGACAGCGAACGGAGAGCAGGGGAAAGGCCAACGCAGATTGAGAGATGGCTGAGATCTTTCAACGGATTGATAAGAAGTCAGTCTTCAATTGATATGAAACTATTGTTGGGCTCTGGCTACTGCTAATTGCTGCTATGGAGAGAAAAGGGAATAGTATTGACGCAGTATTCTTGGGTTTCATATGACGTGGAGGACAGGACGTGACGTATCCTGGCGGTGCAGTCTGCCGGGTTTATACACGGAGATATAGTAGAAGAAGAAGCGGTTTATACACGGAGATATAGTAGAAGAAGAAGCGGTTTATACACAGAGATATAGTAGAAGAAGAAGCGCTTCTTCTTCTACTATATTTTTTTGCGGTGAACGCTTGTAGCAACCGCACAAATAGAGAGAAAGACAAGAGTTTGTTCATGTTCCAACTGTGGTCTCATATAAAGGAGGACACTTTGAAAAAAGAATGAGGCGGGCGAGGTGGATCAAGGCTTTCCCAGATAAGCGCCCCCTGCAGGCCACCCCAATGAAACGCAGACATTTCTTTTCTTTTTCTTTCCAAAAATGCCCGAAATCAAGACTCTTTTGAGAAATATTTGTTAGTCCTCCCTTAGAATGGAGTGTCCCCGATTAAGACTGTTCCAACAACCGCACACCGCACAGGAGGAGAGCCTCTGACTCCAAAACAGACTTTACATGGTTTTCAATTGGAGCAAAACTGAGTTGTTCCATCTCTGCTCATTTGCCCCCTACTGGCCAGTTTAATGAAACACAAGAATAGGGTTCGTGGTGAAAGAAAGATGGCTCTTGAGGTAATGAAACAGCAGGATTCTTTCAACTAGCAGTCGCTTTATTGAAATATTGTTTTCTTCCCCTTTCTTTACTCTCTTCTTCTTCTACGCCACTGTCACATGACGCCTTCCACCCAATCACAAAACATCATTGCACTGCTAACCAACATATAGCTCGGGAAAATAACATAATTCTTACAGTAGTCTCTGAAATAATCGCCTAATATCGAGATTATTAAAGCAACAGTACGTGACTTTCTGCAGAGAGATAACTGTTGATGATTCCATGGAAATGCTAACATTGTCCGCTGAGATCTGTGTGCGTTTTATGCCACACTGTGGAAGATTAACATTTTATCTCAGGTTTGTGCAGATTGTAGCCAATAATTCCCTTTGGCTGACGTGTCCACAATTTGGTACAGAAATCAGACTAAAGATTCATCAAGGTTAACATCTGCATTTAATTATCTTAACAATCAGATACAGAATGTTCAACAAAAAAGTGCTCCTAAAACTAATATGTCCCTTTCTCTGGCCCTCGGCTGAATCCTTCTGTCTCTTCCCAAGCCAGAGCATTCAGTCGATGTTCAGGGAGCAGGGGGCGTGTCGTATCAGGCAGGACTTGGGCCCAGCCTCTTCCATCATGTCCCCTCTGTCTGCCGTACCTTAAACAGAATCATTCACACACACTACCACTCCCCAAATTTATTACTTCTTTGAGATAAGGCAGAAGGCTCTCTGGGTCCCCCTCCTTCTTCAGGATTAGCAGAATCCCCCCGCAGATTACCTATCATTAACTCACCCATGCACTTTGGACTAACAAAGGAACATGGGGAAACCAGGTCTTTTTGCTTTAGGAAAAGACAGTTCAAATCAGGGTCAGCCAATATTCACATCTGCATAGTTAAAATATACAACAAGATGCAAGGACACACAGTTCGGACACAGGTTTTTCATAGATTTTCAAAGCCACGACAACATTCAAGGGGAGAAAAACATGCATAAATTTGCCTATTTTCTCCACAGCTGTCCACAGGGTGTTAAACTCGGGTACCAGGCCCGGACTGGCCATCGGGAGCATCGGGAGATCTCCCGGTGGCCTGCGTGTCAAAGTGGCCTGGGCCTGCCCTATCATCACGGTCTTTTTTTCTATTTTTTTTTTTCTTCTTTCTTTTAATTTAATTTCATCCTCACGGTCTTTGCAAACTCCTACCCTGCCTGGTGGCCTGGTCCAATGAGCAAGGCCCAGGCCAAAGGCAGTGTTGTGCGTGAACGAGTTCAAAAGAACGCGTTCATTGAACACGCTCATTTTTTCGTGAAACGTTGAACACATTTTTTAATAAATAACTTGAACGTGAATTAATTCATATTATGTGTCATGAACGGCAGACAATTTGTTTTCCATTTAAAACTGAGTGAAATCTGTTTTCTCTTTTGAAACGCAACGAGAGAAAGTTCCTCCCTCCTGTATTCTCCGCACTGTTTCCGCCGAAAACTAAAAATTCCTACGGTTTCCACCGTCTGTGAACGCACCCCGACTCAGTGTACTTGCGGTGCGGCGCTATATGCTAGTGCTATTCATTGGTTGTTGGACTCACATGTGCCGTGAAGAAAACACAGGGGTAAGTCAGTGACACAGGGCCGTTTACATTTGACATAAAGTATAGACACACGTTCTGCAGCGCATTACAGTTTGTACTTATGAGCAGAGATGGGACAACTCAGTTCCCATTGAAACCAATGTAAATCTTGTCTGCATTGGAAGTCATTTTTTTTGACACGTTTCACAGCTTTCACATTTTCAACAATTTCCACAAGTTATACATCAAAACGTTCCACATGTTTGGGAGATTATTGCTATTACTTTTGGGACTTCAGCGATTTCCGGTTTTTCCGCAATCGGACAAAAATCTGCATTGAGAATTCTGCAATGCATTTTAATAGGCCCATGCATTTTAATAGGACTTCAGCTCTTTCAGACATTTCTACAGTTTCAATGATTCAACAGTTTCAAGGATTCAACAGTTTCAAGGATTTCAGCAGTTTCAAGATTTCAAGAGTTTCAAGACTTCAAGAGTTTCAAGGACTTCAACAGTTTCAAGGACTTCAGCAGTTTCAAGGACTTCAGCAGTTTCAAGGACTTCAGCATTTTCAAGGACTTCAGTGTAATCATGCAACCTAATAGGGATTTTTCCATGTAAACCAGTATAATGCAACTTAATAGGGATTTTTCCATGTAAACCAGTATAATGCAACTTAATAGGGATTTTTCCATGTAAACCAGTATAATGCAACTTAATAGGGTTTTTTCATGTAAACCAGTATAATGCAACTTAATAGGGTTTTTTTTCATGTAAACCAGTATAATGCAACTTAATGGGGATTTTTCCATGTAAACCAGTATAATGCAACTTAATAGGGGTTTTTACATGTAAACCAGTATAATGCAACTTAATAGGGTTTTTTTCCATGTAAACCAGTATAATGCAACTTAATAGGGTTTTTTCCATGTAAACCAGTATAATGCAACTTAATAGGGTTTTTTCCATGTAAACCAGTACAATGCAACTTAATAGGGATTTTTCCATGTAAACCAGTATAATGCAACTTAATAGGGTTTTTTACATGTAAACCAGTATAATGCAACTTAATGGGGATTTTTCCATGTAAACCAGTATTATGCAACTTAATAGGGATTTTTCCATGTAAACCAGTATAATGCAACTTAATAGGGTTTTTTCATGTAAACCAGTATAATGCAACTTAATAGGGTTTTTTTTCATGTAAACCAGTATAATGCAACTTAATGGGGATTTTTCCATGTAAACCAGTATAATGCAACTTAATAGGGGTTTTTACATGTAAACCAGTATAATGCAACTTAATAGGGTTTTTTCCATGTAAACCAGTATAATGCAACTTAATAGGGTTTTTTCCATGTAAACCAGTATAATGCAACTTAATAGGGTTTTTTCCATGTAAACCAGTACAATGCAACTTAATAGGGATTTTTCCATGTAAACCAGTATAATGCAAACTTAATAGGGTTTTTTCCATGTAAACCAGTATAATGCAACTTAATGGGGATTTTTCCATGTAAACCATGCAACTTAATTATGCAACTTAATAGGGATTTTTCCATTTAAACCAGTATAATGCAACTTAATAGGGATTTTTCCATGTAAACCAGTATAATGCAACTTAATGGGGATTTTTCCATGTAAACCAGTATTATGCAACTTAATAGGGATTTTTCCATGTAAACCAGTATAATGCAACTTAATAGGGTTTTTACATGTAAACCAGTATAATGGAACTTAATAGGGGTTTTTACATGTAAACCAGTATAATGGAACTTAATAGGGGTTTTTACATGTAAACCAGTATAATGCAACTTAATAAGGATTTTTACATGTAAACCACTATAATGTAACCTAATAGGGGTTTTTACATGTAAACCAGTATAAAGCAACTTAATAGGGATTTGTACATGTAAACCAGTATAATGCAACCTAATAGGGATTTTTCCATGTAAACCAGTATAATGCAACTTAATAGAGATTTTTCCATGTAAACCAGTATAATGCAACTAATAGGGATTTTTCCATGTAAACCAGTATAATGCAACCTAATAGGGATTTTTCCATGTAAACCAGTATAATGCAACCTAATAGGGATTTTTCCATGTAAACCAGTATAATGCAACCTAATAGGTTGCATTATACCACCAGACCAAGACCCAAACGAAGACTCAGACCACCACCAGATAATGACCACAGACCAGGTTTCCTTAGTTACAGGAACCAAATTGTTTCAGCGGTGAGGGGATTTTTCAGTTTCAAGGACACTTTCAATACATTCAGTAGTTTCAAGGATTTCAACTGTTTAAGAATTTAACCAGTTTCAAGGATATCAGGAGGTTCAAGGATTTCAGGAGTTTCCACACTTTCAACAGTTTCCAGGTTTAAAAAAAGTTTCAAGGATTTCAGGAGTTTCAATGTTTCAACAGTTTCAAGGATTTCAGGAGTTTAAAGGTTTCAACAATTTCAAGGACTTCAGGAGTTTCAAATATCTATCAAGTATTTTAACAGTTTCAAGGCCTTTTAAAGGATTTCAAGGATTTTTTTTAGCAGATTTCCACATTAGATCTGTTCCGCAGTCAATCGCAATGGCTTCAGCCATTGCAAGTTTCTAGTTATAGCAGTGCACCCAGTGTAGCTTCCCCGTTTGAAATGAGTGGTCTCTCCAACTGATGGTTCATACACGTTGTTATTTTTCCTTTTATATGAGCTGTAACGATGTGATTTTACCTTACTACTTTTTTAACAATAATTGATTAGCTTGTTATAGTTATACACTAATGAACACTTAGTTCATTGTGTGTGGTGTGTGTGTCTTTATTCTCACTAAACTCCATAAACGTTACGTTGCTAAGCAACGTACAACAATCTTTAAACGTCCGAGATTATATAAACAGTCAATATAAAAAGAAATAAAGAAAACAAAAGTTTTGACAGTCAATCTTAAAACTATTAAAAGAACATCAAAATACATGACAAAACCCAAATTTAGAACCTTGTTTGGCCTGAATGGATGAAAAGCTCCCGGCCTGAAATGTTGTCCCACTCCGGCCCTGTGTGTCTGTGTCACTATTTTCAAAACTGGTCAGGACAGCAGCTTCTGGGGCAATCAGCTTGAGCTCCAGGATGTCTGCATCTGTAAGTTCTACAAACAAGACAACAAAAATTAGGCAAACAATCATTTGTATTAATTATTCACACTAATTTATAACTCAAAACCTGTAGTACATAAACTAGATGTGAAATTTCTTATTTGGTTTCACAAATTTTCCAGTGGAATGATGAAAAAGCCTGCACACTTACTCCAAAAAGACTGTATTTATTGTGATAACGTTTCGATCCAAGTGGATCTTCCTCAGGTCTTCCTCTTGACCTGAGGAAGATCCCACTTGGATCGAAACGTTATCACAATAAATAGTCTTTTTGGAGTAAGTGTGCAGGCTTTTTCATAATTCACAGTTCACTGTAGTAGTCATGCACCTGGTGATGTGCATATATTTTTGACTGTTCGAACACATTTCCCAATTACAATTTAAATAGGTGAGTAAGCAACATGTACTGTACATGAGTAACTGAATATACATTTGCCGATTTCATTTCTTTTTATAGTGTGGTACATGCCTTTGGCGCTGCAATTCAACTTTCTGACTTTCTGTGGTACTCCTTGTAACTTGCTTCTGGGCCTCTGGAAACTGATCTCCTTAACTCTTGCTGGTTTGACCTCACGTTTTGTTTTTTTTCCCAGAGGCATTCTCCTGACGTGCATGCTGGCTCCTCCGTTCGTCCCCATCGTCCTAACATACAGCTCTACTTTAAGCAGTACTGCTGCTGCATGACTGCAACAAGACCCTAACCTGCAATATATTCATTGAAAATGTCAAATATGTTTCTCTTTCCCTAAAAACAACAGAATGTCATATCAACGCATAGCCTAATGGTCCAGACGTTACAGCTGAGCTAGTGTTGCTACACTCGTTAAAGCTAGTGTTACTACAATACAACTAACCTAAAACAAGTATTTGTTAGCTTAAACTTACCCAGCCATGTAAGTGCAGTTTGCTGTCAAAACTGTATTGTTTTCCCGATTTACGATAGCCCAGGCGTCGTTACATAGCACTCTTCTTTGCCTTGGCGTTGGCTAGGCAAAACTTGGGACCGCAGCACACAAAGATCCGGACGTAAGTTGTTGTAGGACAACTGTTTGAACATGACCATTAAGAACATAATTGTAGGCATCTAACGATTTATACGCTTTGAGTTTTTCTTTGCTGTACACAACAAGGAGTTTCGATTAGGTACATGTAGATGTCGGCCACTCCACCCTCGGCAGACCCGTCAAGTCTTCATGCCACTCCCGCAAGGTGTATGGGTCAGCCAGCCTGCTACCATCCGCTAGCGTTAATTTAGTAAAATAGTTGTCCCGGTCCTGCAGAGAAAGTGTCTGTACATAGTCCGACTGATCCGAGAGCCGAACCACTCTGTTCGAAATCCTCCATTATGAAAAATATCACACCAAACTTGTTAACTCCCGCTTGTCATCATAGCACTCGCTCTAGCTTTTTGCCTCCAGGCTAAGCCCCCGCCCACCAAAATACGTCACAATGTTTACAAACAATTAAAGTGTTAAAAACACAATCTTTCTGTGACTATGAACAAATACATTATTTATTATTTGCCAAAGCTTATACAATTTGTTCTTATATTCTCCTTCTCAAATAGCCTCATGTCCATTCGCTCATGTACTCTATTAGCAGCGTAAAGGGTGGTCCAGTGGGCATCGACATATTCTGCAATCAGAGTCTTGACCGGGGCAATGTGCACTCTCACCCCAGGCCGGGCTCTTTGCTCCTGAGCTAATTATATCCTCTTCCCCTTCCTGGCGACATGTGACAGTGAGGAGCAGGAGAAGGTCAGTGCTAATACAGGAGGATATGAGGCGACCTTTGTGTAACGAGAAGGCTTTAAGACACACCTTGTTGATCTCCCAACCCCTCAGAGACGTAATTCAATATATCTGCATTTCTGTTGACTTTACTGTGGCGTTAGTGATGCGCGGGTCAGCTTTTTTACAACCTGACCCGCCCGAACCCCCCAAATTAAAACTCAATCCGGCCCGCCCGACCCAGAAGAAGTGCGCATTGATTTCTCAACCCGGCCCGCCCCCAAACCCGCAGACATTAAATCTACTGTTTTGTTGTCAAAATACAAAGGACAACTCTTTTTCAGATAAAACAACATACAAATTTTAATTGACTGAATAAATAAAGGTCAATTTACAGAACGGATCGGGACATTTTTAACATTTCCTTAAAGATAACATTTCCATGGGTTCGGAACAAATAACTTTTAATGTCAGGCTTGTTAATTGAAAATGTATTTTGCTCACTGGAAGCGCTTGTGGCCGGGATGCATAAAACGGCTTTTGCCACAAGTGATAAACTAGGATATATAACAATATTTGATCTTTTCAAAAAGAGAGAATATTGCTATGGAAAGAGAAACTTGGTAATATAAAACGCTGAACGTCATCATCTGCCTCAAACAGCTCCTCTGTCTTCCCACTCAGCAAAAAGCCGACGCCTTTTTCTCTGGCATCCCTGACATTTATAATAAATGCATAAATATAACAATCATAATGAAGATGCTTTCAAATAATTTAGCAAGCTGTAAACTATTTATTTTATAACTCCACACGGCTCCTCCCCTGCCAAACTTCTCTCGCTGCTCTCCATCTCCTCCGCAAACTACTAAATAATGAGGAAAAGGGAATATTCAATCAATCTATTTTGAGATGTTACACATACCATATTAATATAGGCTAAGCCCGCGTCAACACCTGTAGCTCGTGTAATTACGCACCTGGTTCAGGAAGCCTCTGCTGTGATGCCCACACCGTCATCAGTCTCCACGCCTCTGTGTGGATTACACGTCTTTCATCGGGCTGGAGCATTTTGAGGCTTTTTAAAGCAGGGAGTCAGGAAGGTGGCGATCTTTACGGGTGTTTGTCACAATGAATTTTTTGTTTAACAGCCTCCCTGCGCGATTGCAAATGTACTCAAGGTATTCGGGACTCCCACACCGTGGCTCACATAAGCATATTATATACAGACCGATCAGGAGCTTTTTGACCCGGCCCACCCGCACCTGACATGACTCATATTTTTGAGGCATCCAACCTGCCCGGAAACCGCGGGACCCACGGGTTTTGGGCCGACCCGCGGATCACTACTGTGCATGAACGGTTCATAAAAGTAGACCTGCAAACAAGGGGTTATAGTGTAATGCTCAAATATTTATATTTATATCATTTCTTTGAATACTTAAACTTTGTAAAACCGTGAGTCCCCATTGGTAAAAATGTTATGTTTTTGTTGTTGGTCATGAATAGAAAACACCCAAATATAAAGTATGTTTGTTATGTTATAGTCAACGGGTTTTATTCATTCCACCGACAGAATGAGATCACGTTTGTTCACAAAACAGCGGAGAGCACACTGTCAAATAAAATCAATCCGTCTCACTCACAGCATAAACATGATGATACAGAAAAGACTATTCACTGGGAGATTAGTTTCTCGGAGCCTGCAGCCAGGGTTCTTGTTTGTAGTGGTGAGTCAAGCTTGCTAGCGTCGGGGTTAGCTGGTCTTTCTTCACCATAGACGCGCGGGACAGAACCATAGGAGCGCTGACAGAACCATAGGAGCGCGGACAGAACCATAGGAGCGCGGACAGAACCATAAACGCGCGGACAGAACCATAGGAGCGCAGACAGAACCATAGGAGCACGGACAGAACCATAGAGGCGCGGACAGAACCATGGATGCGCAGACAGAACCATAGGAGCGCGGACAGAACCATAGAGGTGCGGACAGAACCATAGACGTGCGGACAGACGCGCAGACAGAACCATTGACCAAACCCCAGCTTGTTGCAAAGGGCAGGTTTCCCCCATGTCTCCTACCAAAGCGCAGCCAAAAACTCACAAAATTAAAGCTTGGGTACCTAAATTTCCCCTTGCATGAAAAAATGCATGTTAGTAAAGTAAAATGTATGTTTGTAAAGTAAAATGCATGTTAGTAAAAGTAACAATGCATGTTAGTAAAGTAAAATGTTGTGAACAAATATAACAGAACACACCACGACAGGCATCTTGTTTTTTTATTTTGCATACTTAACAGCCCTGGGAGTCATTATTTGACTTTTTGTGCTGAGAGTGGATTTTTATTCCACACAGTGACACTTTATTGCCAACATCTTTGTTAACTCATTGTATTGATAAATATTTGGGCATGTAACTTTTGACATTGGGCAAGTAAAATATAAATGGTACTTGCCCGAAGCAAGGCCTGATTAAGTAGTACCTACAGATGGTGTCAGCCGCTGCCTCAGACAGTACTCACCGACACACAACACCGACACGTTATAAGAACCTGAACTTGTTTGATGCTGTCAGAAAACCTCAAAGACGGATACAAATTTACTTAGGTTTATATTATAAATGAGATACTGCTAGTATAGAGTCGCCGTCTTTCAGAAAAATGCTACGTGCGAATGAATTGGGACAAAACAAGTGACTATGTAAAAATATTTGTAAACATCTGGAGAAGTGTCCTGGCTCCACAGTCATTTACTTTCATGGTAATGTTCTGCCACTTATTTTTGTTTTACCTTTATTTAAATTATTTTAATAAAGGAAACATGGAGACATTTGGTGACGGACTGTAGACTTGTGACCGAGAGGAAACTGTGCAGGTCCGCGGTAGTTAGCGCGGTATATTACCTTACATGGTTTTGTTGTCCAGTGTGTTAGCGAAGGGGCTAGCTTTTGTAACGAGTTTATGCTGTAACAACGCGATCTCCATGACATGACTGTCACTTGCGTTTGTTTTTATCTTCCTCACGTCCACGTAGGTGTGCTAATGTAAGGGGATTTATATGGATGTTTTGTTTTTGTTATGCCCTGTTATTACCTGGCTAGGACATTTTTATAGCGCACGTGACCTCATCTCCGTCGTATCAATAAGCACTCACAATAGGTCCTAGCCAGGTAACATATTACCCCAATACTCCACATGTCATGTACCATCATATTTAGCAGAAAGCCTGTTTAATAGATGTACAATAGACGTGGGTCTTGGCGCACAAGCTTCAAGGTAGTTCTGGGATCATAAACTACTCTGATCAAAACTACAAAGAAACATCCACACTGTAGAAATTAGTCTTACTATACCACTATACAAATAAGTCTTTCCTCCCTTACTACTATTACTTATTACTAATATTATTACTTATGTTTTCAGCCTAAAGCAACCAGAGAAATGGCCTGTCAGACGGATCCAATCATCAGCAGGCACGCTTGTGTCCAGGCCAATGTTAAGCCCAGCAGGCGCAGCAAAGGTTATTTGTCTTTTATAACAGTCTGTATTATTCACTAGTACAAGAGTTTAATTTTACTTTGGATTCGCTGTTAGATGCTAATGTAACCATTTATGAGTGCTATTAATAATGTGTTTATCTGTGTTCTTTTAAACAGGCTTGCAGGTGCAGGCTCCACATAAGAGCGTCAGCGTTTCCTGTGATACAGGGACCTTCATGGGAATCCCACTTCCTGAAAGTCCCCGAGCAGCCTCTACACCCTTGAAAAGAAAAAGGTGTGAGGTGTCTGCATCTGACCCCAGCTTCCATCTGAACGACAGTTCTCTGAACTGTTCAAGGTAAAAATGTATGGGGGAAAAGAATGCTTGTGTATTATTTAAAAATATACCTTGGAAAATATTGTATTCTCTTAAATGGTTACATTTGCCTCTTCCTACATAATAGCGCTACAACGGAAGTCCCTCCACACAAAGCCAGAAAGTACATTGTTCATGAGGACCAACTGCTGTCGCTCTTTCAAAAATGTCCTGTCTGCACTCGTCGTTGTACAGTTGAGACAACCACATTGGGCACACTCCTCCGAGTGAAACAGCAGTGTCCAGCATGTGAGTACTTCAATGACTGGTCCAGTCAGCCCATGGTGAAGGATATACCAGCTGGAAATCTTCAGCTTTGTGCTGCTGTCCTCTTCACTGGCTCGTGTTTTGGTCAGATTTCCAAGGTATATAAATCGTCTTATCTGTATTGACAATGTTTCCATAACAGTCAGTTGGTAATATTACTTTATATTGCATAGTTCCTGAGGGCTTTCAACATTCAAGGACTGTCAGAGCAAACTTTTTACAAGCATCAGGCCAAGCTCCTCATCCCGACGGTCAGCTGGCAGTGGAAGCTTGAGCAGGATGAAAAAATCAGGGAGGCAGCTACTGGTGGGGATATGCGTGCTGACTCTCCAGGTAAATCTTTTCTTTATAAACAAAGATTTTTATGTTTTAAATAATAGTTTACCAAGTGTAATGTGCATTTCTACAGGACATTCAGCTAAATACGGTAGTTACACCATGATGAATCTGCAAAGTAACAGCGTCATTGACATCCAACTTATCCAGGTAAAACACCACCATGTTTACATTTGAACAATTAATTGGGAATCATTTGGCGCATTTATGTAGATAATTCTGTTGTATTTCAGAGCAGTGAAGTTGGGAACAGTGTAAGGATGGAGAAGGAAGGATTTATACGCAGTCTGACCATGCTGGAAGAGAAGGGTGTGAAAGTACAGGCAATTGTGACGGACAGACACACAGGAGTGCAGAAGTACCTAAGGGAGGAAAAAAAGACATCACTCACTATTTTGACCCTTGGCACATGGGAAAGGGTATGTATTTAGCGTATAATTAACAGATAATATAGATCTAATCCATGTAATAAAAAAAATGTCATAGGAATGGGGAAGAAAATAGATGGACTGGCAAAGAAAAAGATCACTCAGGATGTGGGCCAATGGAGGAAGAGCGTGGTGAATCACCTCTACTGGTCAGCCTCTACTTCCTCCTCAGGAGAAGAAGCTGTGGCCAAGTGGACCTCTGTAGCCAACCACATACAAAATATTCACGCGCATGATAATGCCCTGTTCCCCTGCTGCCAACACGAGCCACTGGTTGGGGAAAGAGCAAGGGAGTGGCTCAAGCCAAGTTAGTAATGACAGTTTTTCTTTGATTATATATTTAGTTATCTTGGACATTTTGCATGTTCTTTCTAATCCAAAATACATTTCCATTGATCATTTTGTGTGTAGGCACAGCAGCATGCGAAAGACTAACGGCCATTTTACTGGCGCCGAGGTTTCTGAAGGACGTGGAGAAAATCAGCCCACTTTACCACACGTCCTACATTGAGGCATTTCACAGCCTCATCATCAGGTTCTCTCCGAAAAGTGTGTGCTTCTCCTTTAAAGGAATGATGGCCAGGTAATGAATACCAAAACCTTGTAAAAGTATTTATTTCTATTCCCTCATTATATATTTTTTTGAAACTGAACCAAATAACATCACTGTTTTCTTATTTTTGTTTTGATTGTTCTAGGTTACAAATCTCAGCGTTGCACTATAATGAGAACGCGACACGCACACACGCCAGAACTGCTGCTGGTGAGCTGAGGTACTCCATAGTGTATCCAAAATATAAACATGGCGACTATACTGTGAGAGCTCTGAAGACCAAATTCACCACATGTATGTCATGAAAGAAACTTGACTGTTATGAATGAGGGCTGTTATAATATTTATGTTGTATTTTTTCCCCAGTCTACATTGATAAGCTGATGACTCTGCTGTTCGAGTGTGTGGTGCAGGATACAGTGCCGTATCAAGAGCACTCGGACAAAATACATGTGCCTGAACCACTCTGTGGCCAGTATGAAAGGCCTGACAAAAAGGAGGCAGTGAGCAGGCACAGGTCACGATTTTTCAAGAGCAAATAAGGGGAAAAACAAACACCAGAAGATCACATACAACAAGAATATCCAGAATATAAATATATGGGGTCACTAACTTATTTTGCATGACTGATAGTGTTATAATGTACACATTCTATTGTTCATATGTTTATTCACTGAACACTATGCAAGATTATCATCGTTCTATTATAGCTTTTTTCTGACATGCCTGCATGCCAATAAGAACTGAAATATTTTCAGAAAGCAGACATGAGTCAGCCAGGACACATATCTAACTATGAACCAGAGGTGTGGGAAGACAGGATGGACCTCACTCTCAGGTACCGCCAACATTGATGATAATGTAGTGTTGATCAATTTTTGTAATACATTGAATTGCAGAATTGCACACTAGATACATATTGAATGCAAATTGTCACATTTATATAGCACCTTTTCTACTTTCTTTAAGAACTTGACATCGAGGAACCAGTCACCAATCCATACACCAGTGAATGCAGACAATGGAGGCAAAGAGGGTGAAGTGTCTTGCCCAAGGACAGTGTGCACCTGCGTGATTTGAGCCGCCAATTCTCCAATCACAAGATGACCAGCTCTACTCTGCACCACTGTAGCCGCAAAATGTATACAAGTGTAGATTGTGAATATAGATTTGTTAGTAATGTAGGGGTAAAGTGATTTTTTTTGGGGAATTGGTTGCTTTCAGGTTCTGAAATGTGATTGTCACAGGGTCTAGTGGGTATTTCCTATAAACAGCATTACTTTCAAAAGTCGTATCTAAAAAATAATCAATATAATTTCAAACATAATCAGTCACTGGGTCCATGATCTCTCTGTACAAGAACAACACTTCCTCATTACTATATATTCCTATAGGCCTTTAGCTGTGATGTCACCTGACACTGGGTCCAGGGAGTGTGGCGTTCATGCTTTTGCTGTGACAGTGCCGAAATTTGCTCTCAGTCCATTATCCATCAGTATTTGTTGGGTTTTATTATCAACTGGTGTGTTGTGAGATAAATATCAGTGGCTTGTGAACATTCCCACATTCAACATCCAAAAACTTCAATTATCTATGTTTGCATTTAGATACTGTACAATCTTGGTTTAAATGCTCAATGTATATATAAATATGACAAAGTATATTGTATATTTGTTAATATATTTTTTCCACTGGTGCACCAATCTACATTTGGATGCTTATTGTATGTACAAATATGCACGTTATAAGATCTGAAGGAAAAAAATTAAGACAAGCAATAAAAAATTTCAGAATGGCATTTGTGTTTATATTGATGTTTATTGGCCATGAAAATTCAGGACAGGGAGGAACCCCGTGTAAGCCACATAATCAGGGAACTCCAGCCTGATACGGGTCACAGCACAGGACGGGATCACGACTCTGATATGCTGGCCTAGGTAACCCCAACACCACCTGACCACATTCCGGTACGCAAGGTGCCGGTAATTACTGAAAGAAGAGATGTATGGGTTGTCAACCACCTAATTGTTAATCAATTATCCTGCAAAAACTAACCTGTGCACCATCGTCTCTGGCATGTCACCAAAGAGCTGTAAGTATGTGCCATACACTGCCTGCAGCACATATGGGTTGAGGGCAACTGCCTCAAACCCCGGGTGCTCCGTAATGCAGGTGTTTACACCCACCTGCTGACATCTGTGCATTACCTACCACAAATAGGGAACTTAATGAGGAAAATATGATTTGTATAATTATGTCTTATTTAATTTTATTCTATTGTACCTTTGGTGTCTCCCTACAGCACACGTTCTCTTCTGGGGATAATGATGTGCAGTTGCCACACAAACACCTGTTGATGCAGAGTCATGTGTGTGTAACCCTAACCACAATATCCATCTCTTTTGTTCTACATCAAATAAAAATATTAGCAATAATGCTAACACCAATGTACCATTCAGTAACGGGACCCATTCTGTGCTGCACTGATGCCTCGGAAGGCTCGTCAGTGCTAGCTGCACCGGTGGCCATCGGCTCAAACATGTACGGCTCAGGGCCGCCGGACTCCTCCACATTAACCTCCTCCACTTCCACCTCTGGTGATGAAGGTGGAGAAAAGTCCTCCACCTCAAAAGAGCGCTCGGTCGCGAAGCTGCTGTCACTGTCACTCTCCATAGCTACAAGAGAGCCGTCAATCAAAGCCCACGCCACGCCCAACTCTAAGCCCCCCTTCTTGTCCCTTGGTCCTCCTGGGCAACGCCCATTTTGGGGAGAATTTTCAAATGTTCATGTGGGCGGAGTCAGGCTGGGCACTGGTGTTTAGTTGATCTTTAAGCTTTGAACTGAAATCTTCCTTTTTGGGAATCTCACTTGGTTTTTGGCACTTTAACAATCAAACCCTTTGGTAAAGGCTTATAAGTTATAAAAAAATTGGGGTTAAACAAAAACAAAATGAGGTCAAATCAAATTATTTGTGTTATTCGTTTCGTACATCTTAGAAAATCCATTAGAAAATAAAAATTATGACATTGCTTTCTTCAAGAAGGCAAAGGGATTAATGATTCCATTCAGTTTATTCTTGTCCCTATATCACAACAGGATTAATCTCAACAGACTTTACACAACCATTGAATTCGACAATCAGAATCAAAAGGTATCGGTCCATGGGGGGAATTGACCAACGCCCATAAGTGTTGAATGTTGAGTGTCCTGGATCATCACCACTGTCCTTTTAGTCAGACCCTCACAAGACTCTAATGCCTAGCGTACATCGACAGAGAAACTGGGGACAACTAGTTGCAAGGCGGCTTTTGGCAACTGAGAGGAGATGGTGGGAGATGATCAGTTGCCGAAATCGGTCGATGTGCGCGCTCTTACAACTGGAGATGATCAGTCGGTCTCCAGTTCCAGTCAGTTGCCCGTGTTCTACTTTTCGGCAACTAGTTGTCCTCAGTTGCTCCGATGTGCGCGCTCCATGCGCCGCTCCGACAACGTGTGTGTATTGCGTGTATTGCGAGCCCGCAACAGTTTGTTGTCAGAAAACACACTGTGGTTGAGGCCAGTTGCTGTCGATGTACGCGCTGTTATTCAAGAGACTGGCCTGCGACTCAGAGTTGCCCGTTTTCGCCAGATTGTCGATGTGTGCGGGGCAGCAACTCAGAGGCGACGGATATAATCAGTTGCCAGTCCGATGTACGCTAGGCTTAACAGACTGTGGGGAAGCTGACCAAAGGGTCAAGCAGAAGGCAGACGAGCAAGTTCCCAAAAACCAAAAGGTGAATCGTGGCAAAAAATATACAAAAACTGCTTCAAAATAAACAAAGAAACAGAAAGTAAAAACGTAAAATAACCCACGTGTACCTGGCTACACTGGTGGTGAACCCGCTGAGACTGACTCCACAGCCCAAACCTCCCCCATCCACATGGTCTGGTCCAAAGACCCCCCCACAGCCTACAAAAATGGCCGACGAAGGGCACGCCTCCTGTTTTAATGGACAATGTGGTGAGGTGAGTATAGCTGTAACTCAAAAGGTGAGTGTTAAAGATAACAGATAACATACTAAAGCAAATGAATGTGAACAAATTACTGAAATAAACTGTCAAAATAGGAAAAATACGGTCTGCTTCGTCACACAGACTCTCCTGCATCGTCAAGGAAAAACTCCAAACCCAAGTAATGAGTAATAATCATAAACCACACCTCTCCTACGAGAAAATGAATTTATTTATTTTATTTATTTATTGATTTATTTGATAGGGACAAGTGTACACAATCAACATTTGAAACACTACAACATTTATAGCCAAGGCTAGTTTGCAATGTCCGTCCCTAGGAGGGCTTTTAACACAATTAAAACACATTATACATTATAAAATTCACATTATACAAAAGCAGATAGATGTTCTCCAACTCTTTGATACTCACACACCTGGTTTGTTTTAAAAAATCGCTTTAGTTCATGTTTAAAACCAGCCCAGTTAGAGTTCAGTTTTAGCTGAGGGCTTAAAGAGTTCCAGAGCTTTGCCCCCTGGACCGAGAAGACCGACTGTCCGAATGTGGTTCTCCTGAGGGGCCTCACACTCCCGTAAGAGGAGCCCCGTGTGACGGATCTCAGAGGAACTATGAGAGCACTCAGGACAGCAGGGGCTCGACTGTGCAAACATTTGTACAATAATTTACAATTACAGAATTTAATAAAATTTTCAAAACTAAGAAAATGTAGTCTCTGCAACACCTGGCAATGGTGTGTTCTTATTGGCTTTTTGTCCAGTATTTTTATGGCTCTGTTGTAGAGCATTCTTACTGGTTTGATGGAAGAGGCTGTGGCCTGGGACCAGCAGGTGATACAGTAACTTATCTGAGAAACAATCAGAATGTAGGGTTCCTGGACTCAATATTCACTTGCAATCTCAAATCTGGTGTGTTAGCCAGAATCTGTGATACTGGACCACATTTTAAAAGCATCTTCCGCAACAGCGTTAAGAAAAATAATGTAGCGCCAACAGTTCCACCCCATTAAAACATTTCAGAGCATCTCCGCACTATCGCAGCCTGTTATCAGCCACATGCCCCGTCTCGTCCATCAGCCGCTGACGTGAGCGGACATGAAGCCCTCCTATAGAGACATCACTTGTTTGTGTCTACTCTCCTTCTAATAATGATCACAAACGACCTCAGGGGCAGCCAACCCTCTCTCCATTCCACCACTTCAATACCAGCCCACACACTACGACGAAAAAAACAGAAGAAAGAAAGCTCGGGGAGGGGGTGGTGCTCTCCATTGCACTAAATTCTCCTCTGGGGTGGTCTGACCTCACCGTATAGACCTTTGCGAAGACTGGAGCCTAGTTTAATTACTCTTAAAAACAAGTAGGAGGTGGGAGGGATGGTGTAATTGCCATGTGTCAAGAAGCATGTGAGAGATCAGAGCTCCGGAGGGCATGCGAGCGTCTGAGGAAAACCCATTCAACTGTAGCTGCTTCCACACAGACGATTATTCCACTTTTTGTTTGGAATTGGTGCTAAATGGGAATCCGGTCAAAGCGCTAAATTGCTTGTGACGGCTGTGGTTAATGCTACAATAAAGAGCGAGAGAAATGCAAGACTGTGGTTTGCATTCTGGGAGGGAAAATGTAGACGTCGAGCAATGTCGGAGATGTGCGATGGCTTTAAAGACGGGCTTTTACCTGATTAATTTTTGAAACGCTCAGGACGTGCCAGCAACGTCTGCCTCACTGGCTGTTGAGCACATACAGAGTGCAAACAAACTTGGATCCATTGAATGATAAATATTATAGCATGAAAGTAAGTCTCTCTCAATCAATCAATCAATCAATCAATCAATCAATACAGGGCGGCACGGTTGCTGATTGGAAAGTTCTCCCTGTGTCTGCGTAGGTTTCCTCCGGGTGCTCCGGTTTCCCCTACCACTAAAACCATGCACAATAGGTCTGAATGTAAATGAGAGAGTGAATGGATGGTGTTGGAGCTGATGGTCCAGTGTGTTCTGGACTCGCTTCTGTCATCACCGTGTGTGGAAGGATTGGAACAATATCTGACTCTGAACATTGGAAAGTGCTTTGGGTCTGTGCCTTGGTCTGTGAAAAGCACTATATAAATAAACATTACTTACTTGCTTACTTACACTATGGCGGAGTAAGTATGGAGGAGTAACCGTAGCAACAGGCTCCTATCACTACGCTGCAGAACAGAATGTTTTAAGAGATCATTTGACAGTACAACAGATCTTGTTATTGTTAGGTATCTTTGTGTGGAAATCTGATTTTCTCCTGGGAGTATCTTTCTATCACACATGCACACATAAACACACACAGCTACATCAAATGAGTAAATTAGGCAAAACCATGAAAAGGTATATTTTTGTAGACGCACACACATAACATTGGATTGTCAGCAAGTTGTAAACAAGAAACTCCAGACCCATGCATTGACTTTCTCATCAGTACTAGAATGTTTTTGAACAATTGAAATCTCAATATTGAAGTTGATAAAAGCCCAGACTTTTGTCCCCAAATTAGATGTATTCATTTGCAGTTTTACATTTACCACTGATTACGTTTGCAAACAGCTCATTATTTTTCAATTGAAAGACTGTGCATCTCAGGTGGAAGAAAAAAAATCATTAAATTAAAGTAAGTAATCTTTATTTACTGTATATACCGCCTTTCACAGACCAGAGTCACAAAGCAGTTTACAAATGTTATTTTTGGGCATTAGTCTCGCTCCACACAGAGATGGGAGGGGCCAGTACAGGAGGCACAGACCTATTGTACATGTTTTTAGTGGTAGGGAACACCAGAGCACCCGGAGGAAACCTACGCAGACACGGGGACAACATGCAAACTCCACTCAGACCGGGATTTGAACCCAGGACCTTCTTGCTATCCACTCAGCCACCGTGCCGCCCGAAAATAAGAGCAGCGAGCGTAGACCGGTGACAGATCACAAAGGGAACAGTCAGAGCAATGGAAAAACATGCGTCAAAACAACAATATATGAATGCGTAAACAGAGTTTAATTTAGATTTTGTCACAACTGAGAAGTGAAAGCCAAATGATGGACAATTTAGTTTGTTTTAATGAAAAGTGGGGGCTATTTATGAATCATAAGCAAAGCATGAGCAAAATGTCGATCCACTGTAATGGTATTATACTTGAGTCACTTGCGGTGTCATGAGTCTTTCCTAACCGTGTGACCAGTGGGAGCGGGTGGCTGTCTCATCACGGCCATGAAGAAGTGGGTCGCCATCTTTGAGTCTGGTCCAAACCTGATTTTTGACTTCGGAAGTGGAAACACTCTATGAAACCCTTTTGGCTTTTCATGAGTCAAAAAAACAATTTAGAGCCTGGTTTTTTCTGAACCAGGTCTATTGAAACGTAGTGGATTTTTAGCCGTGCTTTCCAGAAGTGGGAACTGAAAGCACATTTTTTTCAGTTTTCCTGTGGGAAGGGCCACTTGAGCCACTCAAGGGCTTTGCATGAAATGAGTGATTCGATTGAATGGGAAACACAGGGCATTAGCAGTTCATGTTATTTACTGTCTGTTCAAACCACCAAAAATAAAACTTAAACTTAAATAAAATGTATAGCACTTGATGTAGCTCCTGGATCTAACACATTTTGGTTCTATGCCTAGTTTTCACATGCGTGGGGTGTTGGCCTTGATGTGACAGAGGTGTGCGGCCTCTGAATCTGTGCAGGGCAGGGTCTGGTTAGTACTATGATGGGAGACCTCTGGGAACACCTGATGTTCCCATATACTGTAGATGGCACAGACTGGTTGCCTCGCTTCTGTCAGTGTGCTCCAGGGCAGCTGTGGCTACAGTAGTAATCACCACTGTGTATGGAGTGAATGAATAATGACATGTGAAGCGTCTTTGAGTGTCGTTAGCCCGTGTCGGAGCGGATCCCTTTCTCAAACCATGGGTCTCCCCGAGTTTTTCACTTTTTCCCACTGGGTTTTCTTATGAGTTGTTCCTCTGATGCAGGAGGGTCTGTTGGACAGTTAGTGTCCAACTAGAAGGACTGTGATGATCCAGGACACTTTAACATTCTACATGTATGACATTTATCAACATGTGTTCTATGTTCTTTATGTGTTTTAACTGTTGATTCTCTGATCTGTGTTGGTGATTTCAATGGTTTTGTTAAGTCTCTGAGATGATGCTGCTGTGATTTAGGGCTATACAAGAACAAATTGCTGTTGTTGTTGTCATGAATAGTTATATAAAACCAATGCATTTTCATAACAATAAGACAGTTAATAAGATAAACACTGCCTGCTTTTGTTTGAATTGTTCACAACGTTTAATTTTTATGTTGAGACAAACATTTATGTCGAGAGTTATCGTTGAAACAAAAAAATTGGGCCTCAGAATGGCTAAAATCTACAATAACTACATATTAAAACCATTCCATCTCCAAATTGCTCTGACAAATGTCCGCCGGCTTGGTTCTATGCACAGAGCCTATTCTTCCGGCAGACTGACAACAGGCACTATGGAGCGTAAGTGTGGCGGCCGCCGACCCCGGTGGCGGTGGGAAAGAGCACATATTGTTTAAGTCTGCGTTAGCCTCATCATTCTCAATACAGCCGCGTGTCCTGCAACCCGCGGAGAAGGAGGCGTAATTACAGCATTGGGCGACAGTGTGCGCTCATTATGCCAGGGCAGAAGATGGCAGCCCAATAATGCAGGGGATTTCACTTTAGCTGTCACATGTCATCTCAGCCGACGACAAAGGCAAAACATGAAAAGAAAGGCAAAGTTATGTGTGCGTGAGTCACCGGGAGCGAATCAGCCCCGAACCACTTCAACTTTTCTTTTAAAAAACGTGCTACAAATGCAGAATGTCTTGGTTTTGGTGAGTGAGGGTAATGTGGGATTTGTTCTAAAACATTTTGGGATCATGACAAAGGCGTGCGATGTATTGTATTGTGCTATTTTGATTGTTTTATTTGTATTAAAATCAGTAATGTATATCAATGTTGTGTTGTGTGATGCATTTATTTCAATTGCGGACAATAATACGGCATTCCAGAACATACTACAAATATATTTCGACTTATTGAATCACCGCATTTGAAAAGCAGCAGTGTTAAAATCACTCCACCGGCCTCCCACGGACAACAGAATCAACATTTGAATCCATCTTTTACCATACAAGGTCGTAAAAGACGGTACAATAGTAATGGCTCCCTCCAAGCTCCTAGACACGTTAGCATCATATCAACAAAATCCAGCGCAGCGCTCGCAAAAGGCCAGACTTCTGCTGGTTCCTAAAGTGTCAAAAAGCACAGTTGGAGGCAGAGTGTGTAGCAGCTGCTGCACTGTCTCTGCATTTGAGGCCAGGCTTAAAACATATGGCGCTCTATCCTTTCTGCTTTCCCATGTCAGCTGTAGCCTGTTCATTGCTATTCACCCAGCGTCCCATATTCTGTTTAATGGCGTGAGGATGAGACGCCTGAATCTGGCCTCTTATTATTGCTACGTGCACGTAAACAGGCTTTCCATAAATGCAACACACGTACATGCATATTTCAGCATATAGTTGAACAGTTTATGATATGAAGACTAGATTAATTATCATACCTTTGGCTATTAAGACAACAGGTTTAATGTATGTGTATATGTAAGTATATATGTATGTGTATACAGTTTGTAAGTATATATAAGTAAAATGCAGCAGGCCACACTCTCACAAAAGTTGAAATCCCAAGCGTTTGTATTCAGAGTGTGAAAACACATTTCCTGCTAAGAATGAACAAACTAAACACATTGCCAAAACATAAAAAACCAGAAAGCCACCCTTGCGGATCAAGCAAGACCTTAAACTTTTAAAAGAAGAAAGATATTGGAAATGGAATTATGAACTGTCACAGCCCCAAAGTAGTAAGTCATTTCCTCTGCCCCTGTGGCAATTCTTGGCCTTTTCAAGAGACTCTAATATTAGAAAACATTACAGCGAGAATTATTTTGTGACATTCAAATGTTATTGCTTGTGCCACCAAGTCTTCTGCTCCTGCTTTGTGCATTTGGCAACTTGACAGCCGTGACGAGGAGAGAAAAAAACAGCATTTTGTTTTTGTTGCTGTTGTAACTCGGTCCTGCCCCACTGGCCCTATATTCTCCCGTGGTTTTTTTGTGTCAGTCAGTCTATAAATGCATTAATATTTGAGTGGGCTCCTAACATGTGGTGGGGTAAAATAACATTAAAAATTTTATGGCTTGTCATTATGCCCCCCTGTGGCTTTTGACCACCTCCACACGCCATCCCTTCAGGCAATGTCTACCACCAAGAAGACTCATTTATGTGTGCACCACGTACGGCCAACGTTTAAAAGGCCACAGCAGAAACGACTTCTTTGACAACAACACAGTCCTCAAACTCGTAACAGTACACATCTTGAATGCCACTAAATGTATGAAAAGATACATTTTGACAGATAAAATGTAAGTTCAGGAGAAAAGTATTGCGTTCATGGAAGGAAAGCAGCTCCGGGGATACCATGGACATTGATTCTTTAAAGGATGGGCATTAATCACAATATACTTGAGAAACTGGAAAGAACTACCTTAAAAATAAATCTGAAATCTGTTTGTTTCATTTATTCCTGCCTTCGGACAAATGGAGGCAGGTTCAGAAGGGTCCGTGAGCATGTGGGCTGATGTTCCTGGGATCTGACTATTCTCCGGTGGTGGCTTTACCCGGAAACAGAGGCCACTTGCTTTTAAAAAAGACACAGGAGGGAAAAGTGATAACAGATCATTGTAGTCTTGGTGCGATGTTTCCTTGTATATATGTGTACCTTTCTGCTGCTGCAACAATATTACCCTCAGGGATATTAAAGATACCTTGGACCTTGAATAATAATAGTAATAACAACAACAATAATAATTAATAATACAATTTATTTCTTACGCGCCTTTTTAGACCCTCAAGGTTGTCTTACATTCAAATAAATTTAGTCAACAGTCAAAAACAGTTAAAATACAAGTTAAAATGCTGTAAAAAACAGTTAAAATACGATTTAAAAAAAGTTAAAATACAAGTTAAAATGCAGTTAAAAAAATAGTTGAAATACAGTTAAAATACAAGTTAAAAACAATGTAAATACAGTTTAAAAACTGTTAAAATACAGTTAAAATACACTAAAAACAGTTAAAACAGTTAGTTAAAAACAGTTAGTTAAAAATAGTTAGTTAAAAACAGATAAAAACAGTTAAAACAGTTTGTTAAAAACAGATAAAAACAGTTAGTTGAAAATAGATAAAAACAGTTAGCTAAAAACAGTTAAAACAGTTAGTTAAAAATAGATAAAAACAGTGAGAATACACTTAAATCACAGTTTAAGAACAATTAAAATACAGTTTTAATTGTAACCCTAATTGTTACACTAACCCTAACCCTAACAGTTAATATACAAAGTTAAAAGCATGAACAGAGGATGGTGTAAATAAGGCGTCACTGATCGATACCGTCCCAACTCCAACTCCAACAAAACAAAACATTTCAGCCATCTTTCTCTCTGTGTTTTCTTATCAAACCATGGAGAAAGGACATTCCTTCTTGCCTTTCCTGCAGACACATTTGAAACCTCTTGTTGCAAAAAAAAAAAAAAAAAATCATACTCTTGTACCCTATCTTAAAATTATGAATGTGTGGTCAGTTGGGCCATTACTCAGACCGGGATAGTGCAGAAAGTGGGGACGCGGAGCAAGGGCAGCGTGAGGGCGGAGATGACACGCTCCCGGTGATTAATGGGGTTCACTCTCGCTGGCCCCAACCACTCCATTAAAGTCCAATCATTATTGCTTTTTGGTAGATTTCTTCCAGTTTACATAAGCATAAACAGCGGTCTTGGGCATTGCAATTAAACGCGGCAAGCCATCTTGAATTCCTAATAACTCTCTCTCTCGCTTGCATTAACTTAAGCACATATATTCCGGGAGAGCAGCGCTTTCATCGAGTCATGATCAAATTATGTAAATTCTTAGTGCATCGAGCAAGCCGAGCGCGACTGATACAATGTTGTGTCTAGACGAGGCGTTTTAAGGTTCCCTCTCCCTCGGTTTAAGGCAGGGAAGCGTTTGGTAAAGTGTTCAATAATTCACGGTTGTTTTTCTTCCCGTTTTTCCGAGTGGGATCTAAAAGGGCTGCTGGCAAACAGGCATCACCAAAAGTCTGTGTGTGTATGTGTGTGTGTGTATGCGCTTGTTATTGTGAGAGGGAGAGAGTGAAAACACCTTGTACACACCGGAATGAGTCACTGGAATGACGTTGGCCAGGACAAAAATTAGGTTTGTGAACTGCTAAAGTACATGAAGAGGTTCTGGTGGCACAAAAGCCTCTCTTTGTAACAGTTAGAAGTCATTTATTTCTCAGTCTTGAAAGGTAGCGACGCAGGAGGTAAACAGGAGCAGAGAAGGACAACAAGACTTATTGTTGGGAAAGGCCTGATGTGTGTGTGGCTTTGGAAACAGGTAAAGAAACTCTACACAGTATTAGAGGGACAGATGCAGTGTGTGAAATGGCAGAGTCATTTGCTAGAGATTTTCGTATGCTATCCATCCCATGCACACAATCTAAAATTAATATTATACAATATTCATATACACATAATCTATTTATTTATTTATTTTTTGGAAAGATGCGCCTTGAAACTGCTGCAAGTCCAAAGTAGCTCTAAAACAGCTGTTGTTTTGTGTTTTACCATTTTTATTTTTATTGCTTTTTTCGGGCCTGAGATGTTGCTGCAGTACAGTGTTCATGGTTTTACACTGGTCCAGACCAGAGCAGAGAGGATTCATGGTTTTACACTGGTCCAGACCAGAGCAGAGAGGATTCATGGTTTTACACTGGTCCAGACCAGAGCAGAGAGGATTCATGGTCCAGAACCAAGTGGATCAAGCGGCTACTCCACCTTTTGACCTGTCCTGCTCCACCCAGAGGCTACTGCACCTCTGCTGCTGTGACCCGTCCTGCTCCACCCAGAGGCTACTCCACCTCTGCTGCTGTGACCTGTCCTGCTCCACCCAGAGGCTACTCCACCTCTGCTGCTGTGACCTGTCCTGCTCCACCCAGAGGCTACTCCACCTCTGCTGCTGTGACCCGTCCTGCTCCACCCAGAGGCTACTCCACCTCTGCTGCTGTGACCCGTCCTGCTCCACCCAGAGGCTAGTGTTTCCTTGGTTCTTGAGGTTCCAAACTCAGCCTTCCCATCTCAATACACACGATTCTTACAACTCCCACTGCAAGTTTTAAAAAGATTTTGACTTAAGTACACACAGCTGCGAACCATAAAAGATTATTGGATTTGCGCATGTAGCAAATAGCATGTTATGATCGTCAAAAATTGTTGGAATGTCTTGATAAAATAGTATGTTCTTAGGGGAAAATGTATTAGAAAGTCCTCTGGTAGATTCACTCCAGATTTATTTGTCATTTCGTGTTAGTCATTCAAAAAAAAATTAGATGTCAGATATCTGTACAAGTTCATGAGGTGTGGAAACCTTTTCAAGCCACTGTTTATGAAAATCATAATAAAGATTACTATGGTGTAATGTAACTTTTAACCACTTTTTTCCGTATCGATCCTGGTCTGAATCCACCCACGTCCATCTCATATGTTCCATATTGAACAGTAGCTACATTCAGGCAGACGCAGAATTACAAAGTCCGTCTGTAAAGCAGAGACCGCGGCCGAAGTACAGAGTCTTTTTGTGTTTGCTGCATTTTGTTGTATTTCAAGTTCAGCTCTTTTTTCACCCGAGACTCTTGAACGAACTGAAGATATTTCACTATAAAATGTTGGTTTGGACAGAAGAGGTGAGGTGCAAATTCTACTGAGCAGACAGATTAATTCTAAATAGTAAAACAAGCTCGCAGCAGAAGGCCACAGGCTCAAACTCTGCACAATAAACAATAGTGCTGTAGCTCGCGCTCTTTCAGGCTCTTTCAGGCTCTTTCAGGCTCTTTCAGGCTCTTTCGGGCTCTTTCGGGCTCTTTCGGGCTCTTTCAGGCTCTTTCAGGGCCACTCTGATTTAACTACATCCAATACACTATAACTTTCAAGCATTGTTTACGGCAAGATATGAGATTGGTCATTTTATTATTATCAGTCTGGATTTATGCACTTTTGTTTTTGTATATTAGACAATGGAGGATAAGAGTCACTATTATTGCCCATTTGATTACTTAGTGTCTGGTCAGATTCTAAGCTTTAGTTAGGCGTTATTAAGAAAAAATAACTTGCTAATGCTATATATGGTATGATTGCACTTCAGGCTGACGTGGCTGAACGGAGGACGAAGAAAAAGGATGAGTCTATGTTTGGACTAAAGAAATTTATATAATTCAGTATAATTCAGCATATTCCATTCCTATTTGATCACTTGTGAACAAGATAAAATCATACACAAATGTCATGACTTAAAACTAATATTGCAGATGTATCAGGATGTAGTACAGGGATCCACCGATTCAGGCTTTTTTTATATTTTAGTTTTCAACAACTTTCGATACGCGACATGGAAAGTTTTTAGAATATAAAATTAGTGACAAATCCAATAATTTCATGTAGATCTTGTCACTAGTATTCAGATCATGGATGTATTATAATATCTAGATGGGGGTATTACGATCTTGGGGCTGAAGGACCCATGGGCTCGGGGGATTCTCAGCTCTGATTGGTCAGAACGCAGCCGAGCCCCTCTGTGCACGTGCGTTAAGAGCCACAGACGCGTATTTGGTGCAACGCATCATGGGAGCTTGTCCACTGCACAGAACCGGGAGGACCAGACGATGCCCAAATATGGACAAGTTCCGCTAGTCTTCCTGTCCCCACGGCGGCACATTCGGTACTCAGCACAAGCCATTGATTTGAACAGGACGCCATCTTGGATCGTCAGGGCTTGACAGATGTAGAAAAGGGTCCCGCCTATGAGCTAATGCAGCTTCCTGGGTGTTCCCTTTAACAAAACCCTTACAAACCCGAGGTAGTTAATTAGTAGTTCCATATTAGTATGAATGTTATGTGAATGTGGCTTAGCATTGTTTCTGTCTAATGCAATGTGTCACTTCTTTGATGCTTCCAAATTATGTTTTTATTTTGTTTGTGCTTGTGTTTTGTTGTTTGTTTTATTGTTGAATGTTGATGTCTTTGTCTGTTTTGATGTTTTAATAGAAGAAAAATAAATAAATAGTACAAAATAAAATTACAACCACTAAATTAAAAAGTGTATACAAAATTACGACAATAATTAGAAAAGCCTATGTTTTGAATTAAACCTCTAACCCTGTTTTAATGTAAACCGGTAAATACCTTTTTCTCACCTGCACCCTTTTAATCCTTCTTAGTTTTCCCACCTTCCAATTTGTGCTTTGAACGTTTTTTCTTTTTTTTGGCAAAGCAAGTTGACTTTTCTTTCATTGTATTTGTTCTTGCACAGTCCTGGCTTCCCTCTTTTGCAGGCGGCGTGTCACGCTTTAATGAGGCCTGGGATCAGCGCCGCAGACATGAAGCTGTTATACGTCCTCGTTCGCCGCAGTGGATCCATCTCCGGTCCAATCCCTGAACTTCAGAGCTGTCGAGTGCTGGCAGGTGGAGACTGTAGCTGCTCATTGTGCGTGTGTGTGTGTGTGTGTGTGTGTGTGCGGTCATGGCAGAGACAGAAGGGGAGGCCATACTCCAGACCAGGGTTTGGGAAGTGTTGAAGAAGAAAAAATATGACTCAAGTAGAGCTCTGGAAAAAAAAAAGTTTTAAAAGTTGTGTTGTCACCTGGAGTGGAGATTCTGATCGAAGAGATTCTGATCGAAGAGATTCTGATCGAAGAGATTCTGATCGAAGAGATTCTGATCGAAGAGATTCTACTCGGAGAGGTTCTGAATGAAGAGATGATTCGAGGATTGTGAATACGAGCAGTAACTAATGTTGCAGAAATAGACAAAGTAATAGTAATAATAATAATGCATTGATTTTATATATAGTGGTTTTCAGGACACTCAAAGACCCTTCACATGTCATTCATCCTTCACTCCATACACGGTGGTGATTAACTCCTACTGTAGCCACAGCTGCCCTGGGGCACACTGACAGGAGTAAGGCAACCAACCAGTATGTGCCATTGGCCCCTCTGACCACTCAAGTTTGGCACTAATCTACTGGTACTTAGGTACAAGCATAGAATTAAAAAAAATTTTTAAATCCATTACAATCAGTTTTTGTACTTAAAGCTGCATTATTCAACGTTTTATGTGGGAACAAGTTTATGTTATTGCATATTTAACCTTGTAAATCAAACACATTTTATTTGTATCGCGTGAAGTCAAACAGAAACAAAACAAAGTAAGTAAGTAATCTTTATTTATATACCGCCTTTTCACTGCAGATCTGAGTCTCAAAGCGGTTTACAATTGTCTCTCACTCCACACATAGATGGGAGCGGGGTCTACGGCGAAGTGTGGATCAGGCGCGCAAAGGGGGCGGGGCCAAAGACCTCCCTGGAGAATTGGGACACCCTACGCACTCGCACACTTTATCGGGAACGCGCAAATGAGGGGCGCGAGGGTGGAAGTGCGAGTATTGGGACGGGGCCTCAGAACAACTTTGTGGATCAGAAAATATAATAATAATAATAATGCATCGGTTTTATATAGCGCTTTTTTGGACACTCAAAGACGCTTCACATGTGTCATTATTCATTCACTCCATACACGGTGGTGATAAACTACTAATGTAGCCACAGCTGCCCTGGGGCACACTGACAGAAGCGAGGCAACCAGTATGTGCCATCGGCCCCTCCGACCACCACCAACCATTCATACACACACCAGACTCATTCTAGGAAATGGGGGTGAAGTGTCTTGCCTAAGGACACAACGGCAGTTTGGCACTTTACAGCCGCAGCCGCCCCACTGTGGCTGGTGTTCCCAGAGGTTAAGTGTCTTGCCAAGGACACAACGACAGTAGTCAGTGGGAGTCGATGGTGAAAGTCTTGAGCGGGGCTTGAACCCACGACCTTCTGGCTCAAAGGCCAACGCTCTACCAACTGAGCTACTGCCGTCTCAAATATTTGAGAATGGGAGCGGGAACGTCAAAGATCTCCAGTCCAGGTGACTCTTTTAGATTCGTAACATAGCACTAAAGAACATGGCTGCCTAGAGATCTTCACCATGCCTTTCCATCTCACAAAAATATACATACATTAATGAATTGGATCTGAAAATAAAACTAAATATGTAGCTTGCTCACTGCTTACGAGCCCTTGTATTGCTCCTGTTTTTGTTGATGATTTTTTCTTGTCCTTTTTAGCTTGTTTGTTTTATTTTATACCGTATTATTTATCTATTATATGTTTGTTTGATGGGGCCAGAGCAAGAAGCTTTGTCACGAATTGCCGATGCCATGTTCGTTGGCCATATACAGTAGCTGTTCGGCGCACACTGGGGTATACCTTTGCACATGTATTTGTTTTTCTTCCAAATGGCAAATGAAATGGATCTGAATCTATGTAGGGATAAATAACTATAATTTCTTTCTGAAGTATCAAAAGACAAAAACGCAAATTGCTCCTACTGTCTACTCTTGCAACCAGACGTCCTCAGCAGGGTAACACCAACCTCTCTGTGTTTGTGTTGTGCACGATGAGATTTGATGAAAGCTGTGACATTTTGAGAAGGTAAAAAGTGAAAATCCTAGCCTGGTCGTACCACACCATAGTACTAATTACATTTCGTACAAAGGTCTGGCTTTGCTCCATTGACTCCGTGAACAGGTGGGAGGGGTTAACTACTTTTGCAGATTGAAACGATTGGATCTGAGTTTACCGTGACGTTTGCAGTGCGCCCGTGTGAGTCATTAGCATTTAGCCTAGCTTTAGCCATCTCCTTTGCTACTAACAGAGCCCCGTGGGGAGTAGCGCCACAATTTTTACATTTCCTAAACATTCCTCTTCCTCCGGCTTCAACTTCTTGATAGAACCAGACCAGAATACTTTATTATTGCATCCTTCACCATCGCCAAACTACGACATTCCTGTTCGACGCAAACTCTTGACGTCACCCACAACTAACTACAACACCCGCCTTCTGCGCTCTCTGATTGGTCGGTCGAAATTCAAGCGTTTGTAATCGCAAACACAGGGACCAGACCCAGACGTTACATGCAGGACATGATGATAGAGCGGAGAGTACGGATGGATAAGACCAGGCTAGGAAAATCCGTCTAAAACATTGTAACGATCGCCATCCCGGGAATGAGGTTCATGCATTTTGCTCGATAGCTTTTGGGATGAGAGCGTGTTGGCTGCCAGTGTGTCAAAGTGTTTTAGTCTGACATATTTCGATATCCACTTTCTCAGCCAACGTTGTAGACTTTCTGAAAAGGCATTATCTGATGTGAGCAGCCGTGACGAGAGCTTCATAACTCGATAAAAATGTGTTAATACGTCGGAATGACTGTGCCGCGCCTGTAATGAAAAGGACATTGATGTTGATAATAAATTGCGTGTTCTGTTCGACGGTTGCCATGGCGGCGGCGCGGTGACGGACAGCCGGAGCAGTCTGCGTCGCTGCTGTTTGCCATCAGCTCAGGTAATAGGTCACATGACAGAGACTTTATTTACCTCATACATGGAAGACCTGTGTGCCGTCTCATCACCCGTATCCTGGGAAACGTCTCAATTACTCGGTGCAAAGTAAAACGTAATTGTTTTTCTGGATTTGTACTTGTGCTTGATTAAATATGGATATAATTGTGTCTTATGCATCAAATACAGTGGTGTGGGTTTGAAAGAATATTCTTACTGCATCCACTGAACAGCTTTGATAACTTCCGTACAGCAGAGGTTTAAAGGTTACGTCTGCAACTTCAGTTCTATTTCATTTCTAAAAGAATACATATTTTTGACCGTATCCATGTAAATAGCATAAACGCTATATTTAATACAGTCTTTCTCTTTTGGATAACCACTGCCAATAAGAATAGCTGGAAGAGAATAGTTCGATCAATGGGACCTCGTATATGTATCAAGAATTGTGCTTTTATGGTGAGAACGGGAGGCTTTAACCAGTGCGTGCTTTGGAAAAAGATAATCTGTGCCATTGAAAACATAACTGACTGTCAATTTTGGAGGCAAAAACATCAAGTATGTTGTATTCACTGTGAATAGTATTAGTAGGAATGGGCAGATGTAGAGCCCTGCACTTGAGCCCTAGGCCCGAGGGGCCCGACAGCCCGAGGGGCCCGACAGCCCGAGGACCGGGCCTCGGGTCGATGACCGTATAATGACCTCGGACACGGGCCGGGCTCTTTTATTAATTCATTTTCAGAACGATTTACGAACGCACTGAATATAGTGTTCTTTCCCCCTGTAGTGATTGTTGTTCTGTTTAGTGTTGTCATGACGACAGCGTTACCTTCAAATGTGTTGTAGTTTATTGCAGCAGCTGTGTATCATACAGCTGTGTATCATACATCTGTGTATCATACAGCTGTGTATCACACATCTGTGTATCATACATCTGTGTATCATACATCTGTGTATCATACATCTGTGTATCATACATCTGTGTATCATACAGCTGTGTATCATACAGCTGTGTATCATACAGCTGTGTATCATACATCTGTGTATCATACATCTGTGTATCATACATCTGTGTATCATACAGCTGTGTATCATACAGCTGTGTATCATACAGCTGTGTATCATACATCTGTGTATCATACAGCTGTGTATCATACATCTGTGTATCATACATCTGTGTATCACACATCTGTGTATCATACAACTGTGTATCATACATCTGTGTATCATACATCTGTGTATCATACATCTGTGTATCATACAGCTGTGTATCATACATCTGTGTATCATACAGCTGTGTATCATACATCTGTGTATCATACATCTGTGTATCATACATCTGTGTATCATACAGCTGTGTATCATACAGCTGCGGCCGTTCACTCCGTACACACAGAACACATAACTCCGCCCTCTAGCCGGGTCTGTTTTCATATCTGTGCGTGACGCTACAACATTGTTTTGGGAGGTAAAAAAAAAAAAAAAAAAAGGCTTGATACGGGTTTTGGCCCTGAGAATTCAGATACCATGTCTGGCGGGGCCGGGCTGGGGCGCCACCCCTTCGGGCCAGGGCCGGGCTTGGGCCCAGATAATAGGCCCGTGCAGGGGCCTATTACTGTAACACACCAAGGCTTTTTTGCCAGATTGTTTCGAATGTGTCGGTGCCTCTGAGCTTATACTAGCTTTTAACACTGACATCTAGTGGACAAATGTAATCATTGCAGCTTCTGAATACATGATTTCACAGCAATCTTTTAATAGTAAGGACAATTTTGCCTTGAAACATAACACATTTCATGACAGAATACCTTGTTAGGTTGAGTAGTATAAAAAATGTGCCCAAAACATGGATTTCTGTTTTCTACATATACTTGTGTATATGTGTGTCTTTCTGCTGCTGCAACCAAATCTCCCCTCTGGGATAATAAAGATACCTTGAACATTGAACACTCTCCACCTAGCCTGGCCTTATCCATCCGTTCTCTTCGCTCAATCATCATTTCCTGCATGTAACGGCGCGGAAGGCGGGTGTTTGGCAATGGCGAAAAATGCGATAGTAAAGTATTCTGGTCTGGTTCTATCTAGAAATTGAAGCCAGAGCAAGAGCAATGTTTAGCAAATGTAATCGCTGGCAAAGATTGTGGAGCTACTCCCCACGGGCTCCGTTAGTGGCAAAGGAGATGGCTAAAGCTAGGCTAAATGCTAAAGCTAGGCTAAATGCTAAATGCTAACCCTCTCTCGGGCTCATTACATACGTCACGTAAACTCAGACCCAAGCGTTTCAATCTGCAAAAGGAGTTAGCCCCTCCCACCTGTTAACGGAGTCAATGGAGCAAATCCAGACCTTAGTACGAAATGTAATTAGTACTATGGTGTGGTAAGACCAGGCTACTATCCACCTATATAAAGTTTATGATTTTAAACAGGAGCATTCAGACAAAAAGGGAAATGGAAAAAGTTTGTGTCATAAGTTTTCGACATTATAATGGATGTAAAAAATACTCTGGTGAGAAAAAATGGTTGTAACGTGCTGAAAAGCTCCAAAAAGTCAATTTTGCAAAATACACTTGAACCTATCACAGCTTGAGTGCCTCTACAACCTTTGTGTTTGTGTGAATCACTAAACTCCCACCGTGTTTACAACGCGCTGCCACGTCACCTTTGTTTTAGGACTCAAAACCGTCTCCATGAGCACCACCAGCTGAGCTCTTTCTTCCCACAATCCCCTGCTCTCTCCAGCCGTACGTTTTAGCTAAATGCTCCTTGTAATGACTTGCACCTTCCACTCGACTGCCTCCCAAAGAAGCACCATCTGACTCATAACAGACCTCATTAGACGGTATTGAACAAGCCCGCGCTCAAGAAACTCACCCCTCGCCGCTATAGCTGATCTGCGCATCTCCCGCCCACGTTCCATTACTGAATTAAAGATTAATTGCCAAATATCTTGAGTTTAAAAGCATCGATTAACTACAGTGGAAATCAGTGGTGGGTACCGAAGATTAATGTTGTGAGGTTTGCCTTTTTTAGATGGCTATTGATTTGGATCTGCTCAACAACCAAAAGAAAGATCCTTGTCCCGGCTTCCCTGGAGGGCAGAGGCTGAGCGAAGCAAAAGGAAAGTGCCAGCCAGCTTTGAATTACATTTGGAAAAGCGTAGTTCAGAAACAGCAGATCGCAAAGAAAATCTGCCATTGCTCACTGGTTAATGCTCAGTGTGGGAAGGCTCCAGGGAGAAGGCTGTTAGCTCTCTTTTGACTATGTGCATATTGTTCCCTGAGCGCTTTTTAGTCAAGGGTTAACCTGTTTTTATCACACGATCACTAGTTTTGGGACTGCTCGTTCAGCATTTGTTTAATGTCCTTTTTGCTGGTTTATTACATTATTACATTATTATTATTACTGGTAATTACAGTAATAATAATAATAAGTTTCATATAGCGCTTTTATTGAAACTCAAAGATACTACACATGTGATTATTCTTTCAGTTCATACACGGTGGTGATAAACTACTGTAGCCACAGCTGCCCTGGGGCACATTGACAGTCGCGAGTCAACCAGTCTGTGCCATCGGCCCCTCTGAACACCACCAACCATTTACACACACACACCAGACTCATTCTAATGGGAGTGAAGTGTCTTGCCTAAGGACACAACCACAGTTTGGCACTTTACAGCCACAGCCGCCCCACTGTGGCACCCGGTGTTCCCAGCGGTCTCCCATCATTGCACTAACTACGGCGTTCCCTGCTTAGCTTCCACTGCTCCCGACTGGTCATGCTATAGTGGCATTGAAAGCGAAGGGGTCAAATGCATGCTAACCCAAGCTTCATAAACAGGGTGTAGCTTCCCTGACATCATCGCCATGGAGACAAAGGCCAAAAGAGCATATATCACTCTTTTAACCGTTGCATTGTGTTTTTAAATACGAGCAGCTAAACGGCCAGCAAGAGGACGGAGCAGAGGTTACCAATGGCAACCTACCGTCTATTTGTGTAATACTCGAAATGATCCGCATTTAAATCAGCCATTAGAAACCCCGCTCCGGCAGCTCTTATGCAACGCAGGGACAGCAACATGGGACATTTTAATCAACTCATCCAGAGATTTTTAAAAACAGCATCCGGAGAATATATAACTGAAAGGCACATTGAAACTCAAAGGAATGCGCTTACATGTTTATCAGATTGTTTCTTTGGATAAAACGTTGAGAATGGTGCATATAAGAAAAGAATCCACGTTCGTAATAATGTGTCTCGTGGAGCATTATGCGCAGAAAGGTCATTTATGATGCAAGAAAATCATACAGAGTGACATTCAGAAGGCCTGCTCTCTGTTTATTAGTCTCTAGAGCAGGGGTCTCCAAGTTTTGATTGGAGAGCTGCTTTTACTCAACAGAAATGGCACAGAGAGACATTCTTTTTGTTTGCAATTGTATTAATAAAACAGTAGTCTATGTAATAACTGCGGAAGATCATGGACAAGACTCATCCATCCATCCATCCATTTTCTACCCTTTAATCCATTTCTGGGTCAGGGGGGTGGCAGTCAGAGATGCCACCCAAGTCTCATAGCACCAGCCCCTCACTGACCCTCTGCAGGTGGTGAGTCCACAGGAGGACGGCTGCTCTCTGACTGTGAGCATAGCCTTGATCTTTCAGTTGGGGCTTTGGGCAAAGTGGGGTTAAGTGTCTTGCCCAGGGACACAACGACAGGAGTCATCAGTGGGAGTCGGTGGAGAAGGTGCAGGGGTGGGAATTGAACCCACGACCTTCTGGCCTTAAGGCCAATGCTCTACCAACTGAGCTACTGTCGCCCACTGGACAAGACTCAACCTGTAGCATATTAGCCACATGTTGGAAAACCCTGCTCGACACTGCAAAAATCCTGAAGGCTGAATATCTTCCCCATTAGATGCGTTTAGACAAAGTATGTAAATGTGCACTTTATTGTCGCCGTAGGGAAATTCCTCCTCTGCATTTGACCCATCGTGATGCCACTAAGGCTTACGTCAGGAGCAGTGGTCGCCGTAGTAACAGCGCCCGGGAACCCATCTCCAGATGTTGATGCTCGGCTTGGTCAGGACCAAAGCTGGAGGATTGAACCTAGTATGCATGTTTTTAGTGGTAGGGGAAACGGGAGCACCCGGAGGAAACCTACGCAGACACGGGGAGAACATGCAAACTCCACTCAGAAAGGCCCTGTTCTGACCGGGATTCGAACCCAGGACCTTCTTGCTGACAGGCGAGAGTATTATACTCTGAGACACCCTATTTTTGCATAGTTGACCTTGTATGAGTCTATGGGATGCTATAGGATAAGTTATTGGGAATAGTCTTTGAGATCATAAACACAAGTTCACTGTGTCATCCATCCAACTTCAGCTCAGCCATTATAGACTCATTCTAAAGCCCGGTTCATCTGGAATTAATTTTCTGACTTGATTTGTACTCACTTTACTGACCGGTGTTTGATTGAGTCACAAACCTCCGTTAATGACGCTGCTGTAGCTGGTGAGATACCAGTCAAGACAGTTTTTCAGTCCGTGACGTCGACCCCTGGACTAGTCTGTGAACTAAAGTGGTCCTCTTACTAAAATGTTTGGACACCCCTGACGTATGTGGTCAATGCACTGTATCAAGGTATTTGTCATACTGGCAATCCCTAAAAGACGCCCAAGCCTAGCGTCTCGAGGGGCGTTGTTGTGATTTCGGCCGATACAAATGCAGATGACTTAATTTGCTGCAGGGTTCTTTCAATTCGATACAATTTAATATATTTCCAATCGATTCCATACAGTCAATTTAAGAATAAAGGCTTGGGGCAAAAAACCAAGATTGATTATTGTGCTGGCGAACTGCGTTGTAGTCCCGCTCCCCCTCCTCACCGGAGGGAAATGGTGGGTGGAACGGCTCACCTGCGTGATCTGCATCCACCCGGGGTGGTTAAAAGGGACGGACACGGACACTTCTGTGTGTGAGTTCGAGTGGGACAAGCGATCTCAGCGCCCAAGCAGCGAAAAAAGACAACAATAAAGACAAAAACTGTGCAAGAGTAACCCTCTCACAACCCCATGAGAGACAGACGGGAAGCGCCGTTCCTCATTTGCGATCGCTTGAACTTACGCGGTGATGCGTTCAAGAGCCCTTGGGAGGAGAGGAAACACGGACTCAATAACAGTTACTTTGTTTGATTGTTGTTTATAAATTGTACTGTTGTTAGACAAAACAAAACATAACTCCCGGAAGGAATGGGGGTTAAATAATCTGTTTTCGTTAATATTATGTTCACTACTAATTAACAAAATTCGCCTTATATTCGCCTTATGTTAAAATTATGAAAAAAAATTAAGATTAAAAACGGAATGTTTCATGTATACGGATCATGTTTGAAAAACGCAGTTTGCAATCATGTTAAAATCTATTACTTAGTGTTAAAATATTGAAATATATTACTTTAAAAGTGTGCTAAAACCAGACCTGTTGATCCTTTGATAAAAAGCTAAGATAATGTATTAAGTTTCAAATGTGGTTAAAAACTTTTGTAAAAATAAATAAGAGAATAGACTTTACTTTTGTGAAAATAGACTTTAGTTTGTAACTCATTTGGTTAATTGACATTTGTTTAGCATTTTTAGGATTCTGACTGTAGTTTGTTCATTGCTATTCACCCGTTGTCCCATTGTCTGTTTCATGGTACGATGACGGGATCTCTGAGCCTGGCCTCTTCCATCTACACCTGCGGACTGCCCCGCCCGACCCGCCTGGGAGTGCTTCGGTCCTGCACCGGACCTGTCCACGTTCAGCGTCCACTGGTCCACGTCCTGTAGCTAGCTTAGGTCCTGGATCATTAGTCTGTCCGTCCGGAGGAGCGGATCCCTTTCTCATATGGGTCTCCCTCCCTGTGGGTTTCCCTAGTTCTCCTCCAAGGTTTCTCACTTTTTCCCACTGGGTTTTTTAAGAGTTTTTCCTTGTCGATGCAGGAGGGTCTTGTTGGACAGTTAGTGTCCAACAGAAAGGATTGGTGATGATCAGGACACTTTAGCATTCTACAACATGTATGGACATTTTCTTCTGTGTGTGCTTTATATTCTTCATGTGTTTTAACTGTTGATTCTCTGACCTGTGTTGGTGATTTCAATGGTTTTGTTAAGTCCTCTGAGATGACTTCTGTTGTGACCTAGGGCTATACAAGAATAAATTGTATTGTATTGTATTGTATTGTATTGTGTATTTGTTAATACTACGATACAACTATAAAAATACTATACCATATAGCAAACTAATATAAGAGTGTTTTAAAAAGGTCTTAAACACACAGTTTACTGATATTTACTTAAAACCAGATTAAAACATAGAGTACCTCATTTGGGTGTAAATATTATTTGGAATGAAATACTATTTTGTTTACTAGCAGGAACATTATTTGTCAAAAGTGCAATTAGAAACAGTTTATTTGCATAGGAAAATGACTGTATGTTTCTGTTCTCTTTTTGAGGTTTTTACCTGAACCTAAAGCTGAAACCAAGCCAAATAAATGGCATGAATCAAGAACCATGGCTGATCATTGAGTGAAATCCAGTTCAAACTCATATATGGAGGGTTTATCCCTTTCAAGTGGGGAATTTGCACAAACATATCACCAAATAACTTGACAATTATTGAAAACAATCTTCAGTGTGCGGGTTTCTGATACTGCTAAAAAACAATACGTTTCAAAAACAATGAACAATGAAAAAATAAAAAGCTATGTTTTTTCTACAGCAACCTACACAGATGTAATACACAATTTCTTTCCCACTTTCCTTGTCTCCAAACTTTGAAGAGCGTCCATGAAAGCAGCGCCCTCTGGACCTTGTACGAGGTTGAATCGATGGAGCTAAGACGAGGCGGCGGCGGCAGGTCACGTCGGCCATGTTGGAAATTGTTTGTTCGTGAGATTGAGCCGTCCCTGGGGTCCACGTTAATTGAGCTCCGTGTAATCATATCCCAGCTCTATCCCCGCCGCCCCCGCGACCACAGAACAGACTCCCAGATTATCCCCCCCATCGCCGCCTCTTCATTTCCCCTCTGAAATTGAAATAGATTTTTTTCAGCTGTATTTGTCTTTTCCTCTTTCATTCAAGCCCACGAGTCGGCGAGCTCTTAACAAACATTTACCGCAGGAGCCATTGAGCAAACTTTACCCAGCAGTCCAAGCCGTGCACGATCGAGTTTTTATACTTCTGCCCATTTCAGTTTGAATTTAGACATGATGGCTATCTCAGGGATTTAGAAAGAAAAGCTCTATGCATTACAAAAGTTCAGCCAAATCCTTCAGAGTAATCCCTGCAGTTTATCATATGGAAAATGCCCGAGTCCATTGTGGAGACTATTGTCTTACACACACATATCTTCATCCTAATTCCATATTTCACTTGCAGTTGGACAGAGACGAGCTGAAATGGTGAACTATGTGACTTTGTGGCCTGGAATGACCACACACTATGGAGAATTTAACACACAATTTACAAACCCATTCTTAAAAAGGCACAAATAATTTAAACAATTAATGTCAGAATGTGCTATATAGAACCACACGTGTCCACTGTCACCTACTGTCACTTTGTTGCAGACCTTCATGCTGCTAACATGTACAGATCTACACGTCCATCCACCAATTTACTTCCCCTTAATCCATTTCTGGGTCGGAGCAGCAGCCCCTCACTGATCCTCCTGCAGGTGCTGAGTCCACGGGAGGATAGCTGCTCTGTCAGTAACGTCACAGCCTTGATCTTTCAGCGGGGGCGTCAGGCAAAGTGGAGTAAAGTGTCTTGCCCAAGCACACAACGGCAGCAGTCATCAGTGGGAGAAGGTGGAGATGGTCTTGAGGTAGGCTTGAACCCACCATCTCCAGGCTCAAAGGCCAAAGCGCTGCCAGCTAGATGTATACACACAACTACTGTATATATTGCTTGCACTAGAATTTACAGTATTTTATGATAATTATAGACTTATTGTGCAATTGATAGAGATTTTTTGTATTATTATTATTTTAGTATGGAGTTATTGTTCATTTATCTTGTGGTGTGAGACTGGGAGACTGTGGGGAATATATGTGACTGTGGCTCTCTTGCCCAATGGGTGAAATTAATCAAAAAAAAACAAAAATGTTCTAACCCTTTCCAAAGTGCGGCATCTCAGCAGAACCTGAATGCAACAATAATCAATAATGTATTTGTCTCTATCTGTGCCCAGTAAATACTCACCAGTTTGCATTGAAACAAAAGAAAGAAAATTCATTGGGAGCATATGGAAATGTATTTGTGTATTCATTCTTTTAGTACTTTTAGACTCATTAAACATTGTGTAGCTGTGTAATTTTGGTCCTCCGCACCCTGTGGACCAATGGCTCCTGTGTGTTTCTGATTATTTCATTTTCGTTTGAACTGTTTGATTCTCTGATCTGTGCTGGTGAATCGACTGATACTGTTGTGACGTAGGGCTATACAAAAACGGATTTAATTGAATTTCAGAGACTCCCATATACAGTACAGACCAAAAGTTTGGACACCCTCTCTCCTTCACTGAGTTCTTTTCATGACTATTGTCTGTAGACCCGCACCAGGCTGTGTAAGGGCTGTTTGACCAATAAGGAGAGAGATAGTGCTGGGCCACATGACCTCCACAGTCACCGGACCTGAACCCAGTCCAGATGATTTTGGACCTGAACCCAGTCCAGATGGTTTTGGACCTGAACCCAGTCCAGATGGTTTTGGACCTGAACCCAGTCCAGATGGTTTTGGGGCTGGACCACAGAGTGAAGGGGCCAACAAGTGCTAAGCATCATGGGAACTCCTTCAAGACTGTTGGAGACCATTTCAGGTCCTGTTGAAGCTCATCCAGAGAATGCCAAGAGTGAAGCAGTATCAGAGCAAAAGGAGCTACTTTGAAGAACCACAATATAACACATATTTACACTTGGTTCATTCTTTTTTTTTAGTACGTACATAATTCCACATGAGTTAATTCAAAGTTTTGATTCCTTCAATGTCAATCTACAATTTTCGTAATCATGAAAATAAAAAAGTCTTTGAATGAGAAGGTGTGTCTGTGGATACTTGTCAGAGAATATGGTGCTGATACAGTTGAATAAAACAAAGGCCTAGATAAAATTCCAATGACGTCCAATATTTGCTAATCGTCCCTGGGCATAAGCTGGGGCTGTAGCGTGGAGTCGAGTGAGCTTCCGGAAGAGTGGCTGAAGCTGCAGCACATAAACCAGTCTCTGTGGCCTTCGTGTCACGACATTAAATCTCGGCTCTGACAATTTACTGAAGGTCTTTCCCACTCTTCACGCCCGTTCCACACCACACTGTTCAGTCCAATAAAGGAGAGGTTTGAATCATGGCAGAGATGTCGAGCACTTGCTGTGACTCTACTTCACGATGGACACGAAGCAACTGTGATATTCCTGAGAAACTGATCATTTTAGGGATAATAAAGTTCTCGCATTTTTACAGTCACAGCAAATCAGTCACATCAGAATCCTTTTACCATATGAAAACACCAGAATCAAAAATATACTGTCTAAAACTAACATGAAGGTACTTTTTATGCATTTGTCTCTAGAAGGTTGGACTACTGCTCCTGCTGGGACTCTGAGGAGCACAGGGACTGGCCTCCTGCTGGGACTCTGAGGAGCACAGGGACTGGCCTCCTGCTGGGACTCTGAGAAGCACAGGGACTGGCCTCCTGCTGGGACTCTGAGGAGCACAGGGGCTGGCCTCCTGCTGGGACTCTGAGGAGCACAGGGACTGGCCTCCTGCTGGGACTCTGAGGAGCACAGGGGCTGGCCTCCTGCTGGGACTCTGAGGAGCACAGGGACTGGCCTCCTGCTGGGACTCTGAGGAGCACAGGGACTGGCCTCCTGCTGGGACTCTGAGGAGCACAGGGACTGGACTCCTGCTGGGACTCTGAGGAGCACAGGGACTGGCCTCCTGCTGGGACTCTGAGGAGCACAGGGACTGAACACAGGCTGCTGACACTTCTGCTGACACTAAAACCTAGAACAGTCATCCTAAACATGTGAGACAGGCTTCTACTCTGACAGACAATGTGCAAACAACTGAAATATTTAAAATGTGTTCCCTTGAGTATGAATAATGGTGAATGTTGTGAGAAATATTGATCACATTTAGAAATTGTTATAAAGAGACATGAGACCAAATTATGTTATGGGATTTATGTTCATGCTACTTTTTCTCGCATCAAAACACACCTGCTCCAGCCACACTAATATAAATATCTCTCTATCTATCTATCTGTCTATCTATCTATCTATAATATATCTATCTGTCTGTCTGCCTGTCTGTCTATCTATAATATATCTATCTGTCTGTCTGTCTGTCTGTCTATAATATATCTATCTGTCTGTCTGTCTGTCTGTCTATAATATATCTGTCTGTCTGTCTGTCTGTCTATCTATCTATAATATATCTATCTATCTATCTATCTATCTATCTATAGTCTGTCTGTCTGTCTGTCTGTCATATATCTTGCACAAAAGAGACCTTTTCTTCCTGTCTTTTTACACACTCTGAGTGATTCTATTTATGCCAAATGTGAATGTGTAAATTTCTCCATTGTGAGATCATTTAAGTTTATCTTCATTTGTCTTAATCTGTATCTGGGATTTTGTTCTACAGAATCCCAAATTTATAATCTCACTTTAAAACAAAGACATTTCCTCTGAATTAGTTTTGGGATTTATCTCCAGTCAATCCCATGAACAATGTTGGATTTAAATGTTAATATAAAAGAAAGTAATTGCAATATCCCTGAATGTATTCTTATCAATACAAATTAGCTAAACATATGTGTAATATGTACAAATATATTCATCATGCTTTTATTACACATTACAAAAAGTTTTGACTTACCTTACGTTCACTTTTCAAAACTCCCCCACTCACCCGCCTCACCTCAGACACGAAGTCCTCTTTGTCCTCTACGGCTGCTTTTCCAATCACCACAATAAATCCCTCCACAATAATGAATGAGATACACACTCCATTCATCTTCTGGCAAAGCTGGCCTGTCTAATTCGTACAAATATTTCTTTGGGTGAAAGCAATTAACAGTAGAGATGCGCTAATACGGCGGCGCACGGCTGAATCATACTGGAGAATAGGATATGGCCTCTTTCCCTTTAGTTAAATTCATTAGGATCGAGAAGCCATTATCTCGGCAAACTGCCACGGCTGAATTATTAATCACCCCATCACTTGTTTGTTTGACCCGATTGTATAACATTTATCCTGCCTCTTAGCCTTCTAATGAAATCCTTTCTTTCATTTCTGAGAAATGTTGGCCTTGGGCGTTTATTCCCGCTGAGACCTGGTGGACTCTTGATTTGGCTAATGAATAATGAACAGCGTTTGTGGAGCACTTGGGAAGGTCGAGAACACCTTGGAGAGCGGAGAGCATCCTCCAGACACTGGACAGGTCTGTTTATCCGCCTCCGGAGAGTTCTCCTGTATCCAGGCTTGGAGCTGGGTGTAGAACTGGTTTGTACCTGGTTTGGACCTGGATTGGACCTGATTTGGACCATGGTTTATACTTGATATCCTGGTTTGGACCTGGTTTGGACCTGGTTTGGACCTGGTTTGGACCTGGTTTGGACCATGGTTTATACCTGATATCCTGGTTTGGACCTGGTTTGGACCTGGTTTGGCCCATGGTTTATACCTGATATCCTGGTTTGGACCTGGTTTGGACCATGGTTTATACCTGATATCCTGGTTTGGACCTGGTTTGGACCATGGTTTATACCTGATATCCTGGTTTGGACCTGGTTTGGACCATGGTTTATACCTGATATCCTGGTTTGGACCTGGTTTGGACCATGGTTTATACCTGATATCCTGGTTTGGACCTGGTTTGGACCATGGTTTATACCTGATATCCTGGTTTGGACCTGGTTTGGCCCATGGTTTATACCTGATATCCTGGTTTGGACCTGGTTTGGACCATGGTTTATACCTGATATCCTGGTTTGGACCTGGTTTGGACCATGGTTTATACCTAATATCCTGGTTTGGACCATGGTTTATACCTGATATCCTGGTTTGGACCTGGTTTGGACCATGGTTTATACCTAATATCCTGGTTTGGACCATGGTTTATACCTGGTATCTTGCTTTATGCTGTTGGGGATCCGTAATTATAAAAGTGAGTGTATATTTAATCTTTTTTATTCCAATTCATTTGGTGAAAAAAAAGACAAGCACATTCTAGTTAAAGAGACAGTATGTAATATTTTTGTTTTGAATGACATCTACATCTTTTATATAAAACCCCAGAGAACAACAAAGACAAACACCATTCTCTAACAAACAAAAATAGCACAGCATAGAAAAATTAAATATATGAAAATATATTTAAAATATATATATACTGTATATATTAGAGGGCGACAGTGGTTCAGTTGGTAGAGCATTGGCCTTTGAGCCTGAAGGTTGTGGGTTTGAGCCCACCAAGAGACCTTCTCCACCGACTCCCACTGATGACTGCTGTCGTTGTGTCCTTGGGCAAGACACTTAACCCCACTTTGCCTGAAGCCCCCACTGAAAGATCTCAGCTCCTGTGGACTCAGCACCTGCAGGAGGATCAGTGAGGGGCTGGTGCTCTGTGGACTGGGTGCAGCTCTGACTGCCACCCCCCCAACCCGGAAATGGATTAAGGGGAAGAAAATGGATGGATGGACGGAGGGAGAAAAATAAATACTGCAGTCGTACCCCAGTAGGTGGATGCTCAGGAGCTAAACATGTCACAGCCCGAGAAGAACCTGGCAACAAAATTCCGGCTATAACCTCAACACGTGGACGTTCGAACACATCTGGAAGTCTGTCGCTTCATATCGATGCCTTTGGGGGTCGTGTCGAGCTAAAATCCCTCCGCGTTAAAAGTTGTGTTCGAGTAAATACATATTGATCTTTAGATAGTTGGATCCTTCATAAATAATCGGAAAAGTGCATGCATCTGAACCCCTCATGTTTGCATAATGATTCATTTACCTGTTATTGATGTTAGATAAAGTCAGCCTCTTATGATAAACTGTTTGTCTGGAACATAAAGTCGACCTGAGCAGCTGTGACCTGACTTTTTTTTCTACAGAATACCTTTGAAGTGTATTTTAAAGCTAAAATAATGAGCTTGTTATCGGTCAACTGCTGTTTTTTCGCGATGCTGTGTTTTGTACAGTACGGCGCCCTTGCCAAAGCAACACATTTGCCTTCTTATTAATTAGGACATAAAATAGCCATAATTACTGCTCCTAATGGCGTTTTAATGAGGATATAAATACTGGTAATATTTGAATGCGGGCCTATCTGATGAGTGAGGTAATTGCGTTTATTTTGCTCTAAAGTTGTCGTGTTTCTTGAAGACTTTTGCCGCGAGCTGAGGACACACTCAATTGGCTTTTTCCATCAGAGCCCTCTCCTCCGAAGACGTTTGGGTCTAAAAGCGGGGAGCCAAAGATCAAATTGCACTTAAGAGACAAAGTGAGAGTCGTCTAGGATCTTGCGTTTAATGATGCCCTTTTGTTTGTTTTCTGGGAAATTCACTTTCTAATCTCCCGGACTGTGTGAAGGCTTGCCAGAGTGAGTGAGCGAGCGCGGGAGGCCAGACAAAACTCCTTGATTTCTTATTTTATCTCGCAGACAACCCAATCGATCGGCACAGAACCCTCCACGCACCTGATCTCCTCGGCGCCCCTGCACTCCCGAAAAGCAACTATAGCCCCCTGTCCATCCCGCCGTCCAATCAGCATTTAGAGCAGCCTATTTCAGCGGAGAATGAGGGTGGTCAAGACCTCTTAAAGCTGCCCCCGATGAAGAAAAAAACGGCCACGGCTCTTGACATACCTAATTGAAATTTCATGCCCTATTTTATTTTCCAAAAACACGCAGCTATTGTTTTGCCATTTCCCTCCGGCTCAACATGAAAGAAATTGTTTGTGAATTTGTATTTGTTCTATCGCGCCGGAGCACACTTTCAATAAGGAATGCGTTTTAAATGAGTAGATTTGTTTTGTTCGAAAGATGAGAGCCGTTTCTTTCCTCCTAATAATTCATTGTCTGCATGGATTTTTGCTGTGCCAAATAAAAAAATGCTTTAAATCTATTTCCAGCTGCCCGGGTGTTGTGCAGCATTTATTTTCATCAGACATCTGTTCCTGACAGCTGCTCGAAATGGTTAAAAGAGCATTTCTAAAGTCAACTTGACCTTGCATTGGAGTTACACGGTTTCCTTTCATGTGACTAGGACTTTGCATATTGATTTGAACAACATAAACAACTGCTCGGCGACAACAGAGAGAAGACAGAATATGCAAAAACCAGTCAGCGTTTTACATAAATGGGTTAACTCCATCCATTTTCTTCCCCTTAATCCATTTCTGGGTCAGGGGGGTGGCCAGAGATGCCACCCAGTCCACAGAGCACCAGCCCCTCACTGATCCTCCTGCAGGTGCTGAGATCTTTCAGTGGGGGCTTCAGGCAAAGTGGGGTTAAGTGTCTTGCCTAAGGACACAACGACCGCAGACATCAGTGGGAGTCGTGAAGTAGGTCTTACGGTGGGCTCGAACCCACGACCTTCAGCCTCAAAGGCCAATGCTCTACCAACTGAGCCACTGTCGCCCCGTACTTAAATGGGTTAACTGTTGTTGGCAAATCAAAATCAATATTGCCACCAAATGACAATGATGTTTTTTTTTATATATAGACAAAACCTTTATACTATTATTTTTCAACCTTAGAAAAACTTGGAAAAACGGCAAAAAATGTAGGGCTCATTTTTCTGCCTAATGCCCCGAGAAAAAGCGTGATCTTTTAAGAAATAACACAATACTAATTCTGCTGCTACAGGCCATTCTTTCACATCGTTTTCTCCATTATACTCCATCCATTCATCCATCTCCTTCCGCTTCTCAGAAAACCGCCAGAGCTGGGTCACTGGGGCCCTGACCTTTCTTACCAGCGCCCCCCCATGAAAAGCTCAGCAGGGGGTAAGACCACAGAAGGTGGACCGTCAAAAGTACAGTCCCGTTCAGCAAAGTGACTTTAAAAACCGGCTGAAAATGTGTCAGTCGCAGTTTACTTTCACCGTTTTTCCTGGTAAAACTTTGACAGACAGGGGTGTGAACTTTCTCTATTATGTGTGTGTGTGTGTGTGTGTGTGTGTGTGTGTGTGTGTGTGTGTGTGTGTGCGTGTGTGCGTGTGTGTGTGTGTGTGTGTTGGTTAACAGAAAGACTGAAGCCTCCAAATCCAACAAATACATACAAAGTGCTTTATTAAAATAACCGATTGCTAAAATTGCTTACATTTAGTATAATCTAGTCAGAGATTATGTGTCCGACCGATCATTTGTAATCTCCTGTGTGAGATCGATAAAGTCTATCTTATCTCATCTTATCTTATCATTTAGTTAAAACAGCAAACTGTGTATATAAATACAGTAAATATGCTTTCGACCAAGATATATTGGTGATTCTGACCACCACAAATCATTCACAAAACAATAATGGGGTAAATGTTGGGGTTAGGGGTAATATCATAATGTGTGTTGCGCCATGATGTACTCAAAGGTTTCTCATCCCAGTACCAACCAGGCTCTTCCCTGCTTAGCTTCTGCGATCTGACGGCCTCACCTTTGACCTGCCTGTGGCGTCATGGAAAAAGAATTGCTCAATCCCAATGAGGCAAGGAAGCAGGTCTTTTACCAATCGACATCAAGAGTTGGCCCAAATCAACACGCACATTTCTGACAAATATCAAGCTCACCAATCTCACTTTTTGGCCATTTCAATTTGGTATAATTTGGTAGTGAAGTAGGCTATATGTTTAATGTCTCTTATATAGACCTAACTAATTCATGTATTTGCTAGCAATAGCAGCTTGTACTGTCTCTCATATATACATTTGTATGAGAGTTGTAAGTAAGTAAGTAAGTAAGTTTTTATTTATATACCGCCTTTTCACTGCAGATCTGAGTCTCAAAGCGGTTTACAATTGTTAATTTTGGGCATTAGTCTCTCACTCCACACAGAGATGGGAGCGGGGCCAGTACAGGAGGCGCATGCCAGAACTATTGGACATATTTTTAGTGGTAGGGGAAACCGGAGTACCCGGAGGAAACCTACGCAGACACGGGGAGAACATGCAAACTCCACTCAGAAAGGCCCTGGTCCGACCGGGATTCGAACCCAGGACCTTTTTGCTGAGAGGCGAGAGTGCTATCCACTCAGCCACCGTGCCGCCCGTCAGTTGTAAACATTATCCTAAACTTGCGCTATTGCCGTACTGGTTAGACGCTAAACTGCATTCTGTTGCATTTTTCTGACTTTGTAATAAAAATAAATAAAAATGAATAAATAAAATCTAATCTAATCTAATCTAACGTGCGTATAGGCTTAACTAATGAAGTTCTAAAACAGACAAAAATCCCAGCAGTTGTTTTAACAGGTTAAATCATCAATAGGAAAAATTTTAATTGCACTGAACAACAACAACCTAATTCTCTTGCTAATATTACTTCTGGATGTTTGTTTTTGTTTTACCTGTAGCTCCACCCGATAGACTGTATATATTAACGGATGTAGTCAGGCCTATCTCCGCCGTTCTAACTAATGGGCCAAAAATTGAGCTCTCATGGAGTGATTCAAAATGGCCGCGGGGGCTGGAAAATCTGCGCATGCGTCAGCTGCACGAGCCCCATTCATTTAAACAAGAGACTTCTAAAGTCCACAGCGACTAAACTAGAGTGGTCCAGAACACTCCCCTCAGCATTGACACACATGTGGAACGGAGCCAACTTTTGGACCATCCTGTAAAGGTGTTTTCCAGAGGTAAGAAGATGCTATATGTTAGCATTGGCTAATTCTTATTCCGGGTCCACCCCCACAGGCTCGGGGTGGTATTGCAGCATGTCATTTTGGCCACTTTTGAGACGGGACCCGCCCACACTGCTCTACCCTTACACTCACTCACTGTGCTCTAACCCTCAATGTTCCACTCTCCAATCTCCCTTATACATATTGTATGTTTATTTCAGTTTGTTGAGCAGCGTGACAAACAAGGCATTAATTTCTCTTTGTCGGCGCGGCACAAACACACACTCCAAACAAGTCTTTTAACCTGAGAAGTTCATGTTTTAAGTCATCCTCACCTTGACTGGGAACAATGTAAAAGTTGCCTGCAGAGTCTGTTGTAAGAAAAGTGCCACTTACATCATCAAAGTTGTGGGTGAAACAGCTTCAGCGCCGCACAGTCACCGCGACTCCCGGCTTCAGAAGTGAGCTCAGCACCGGCAACATGTTACACCCGGGCCCTGTGGTCGGAGTCACAACCTGGAAGAGAAATGGTGTCATTGAAATCAATTGTTGTATAGGTTGGATTTCTCATTCATGCAAAAATATTGAATGATTTCAGTCTCTTAGTTGTCTGCTCTGGTTCTGGAAGAGAAATCCCTGTTCGTTTTTCCAAAAGAATTGAGAGAATACAAATATTTGAATTTGAATACAGTTATAACTCCCTGCGCTTTATCAACGGCATGATTTGATAGAAGTTGAAGCCTCACTCTCAAGGGAGTTTAGAATAGATTAGAGGTAATGTAACAATTCCCATTTTATCTGAATTTATTTTTTGTTGTAGTTTATGGATTTTTGGACACTGAATTTTAAAACATTGAATTTTTTAACACTTAATTTTAAAACATTGAATTTTTTAACACTGAATTTTAAAACATTGAATTTTTTAACACTGAATTTTTTAACACTGAATTTTAAAACATAGAATTTTTTAACACTGAATTTTAAAACATTGCATTTTTTTTACTGAATTTTAAAACATTGAATATTTTTATACCGAATTTTAAAACATTGAATATTTTGATACAGAATTTTAAAACATTGTATTTTTGGATACAGAATTTTAAAACATTGAATTTTTTGACACCGAAATTTAAAACATTGAATTTTTTGATACAGAATTTTAAAACATTGAATGTTTTGTTACTGAATTTTAAAACATTGAATTTTTAGACACTGAATTTTAAAACATTGAATATTTTTATACCGAATTTTAAAACGATGAATTTTTTGACACTGAATTTTAAAACATTGAATATTTTGACACTGAATTTTAAAACATTGATTTTTTTTAAACTGAATTTTAAAACAATGATTTTTTTTATACTGAATTTAAAAACATTGAATATTTTGACCCTGAATTTTAAAACAATGATTTTTTTGACACTGAATTTAAAAAAAATGATTTTTTTTTTTTTTACAGAATTTTAAAACATTGAATATTTTTGGTACTGAATTTTAAAACATTGAATATTTTGATACAGAATTTTAAAACATTGAATTTTTGGACACTGAATTTTAAAACATTGAATATTTTGACACTGAATTTTAAAACATGGATTTTTTAGGTGTTTCTCGCGGGGAGAGGCGGCGAGCTGGGGTGGCCATACTAATTGCCCCCCATCTCAGCCGCCACGTGTTGGAGTTCTCCCCGGTGAATGAGAGGGTCGCGTCCCTCCGCCTTCGGGTGGGGGACAAGTCTCTCACTGTTGTGACGGCCTACGGACCTAACAGCAGTGCAGAGTACCCGGCCTTCTTGGAGTCCTTGGGAGGGGTACTGGACGGTGCACCAACCGGGGACTCCGTTATTCTCCTGGGGGACTTCAACGCCCATGTGGGAAATTGGAGAGGGGTGATCGGGAAGAACGGCCCCCCTGATCTGAACCCGAGCGGTGTTCTGTTGTTGGACTTCTGTGCCAGTCACGGTTTGTCCATCACGAACACCATGTTCGAGCACAAGGGTGTCCACCAGTGCACGTGGCACCAGGACACCCTAGGCCGGAGGTCGATGATCGACTTTGTTGTCGTATCATCTGACCTTCGACCGCGTGTCTCGGACACTCGGGTAAAGAGAGGGGCGGAGCTGTCAACCGATCATCACCTGGTTGTGAGTTGGATCCGCTGGCAGGGGAAGAAGCCGGTCAGACCTGGCAGACCCAAGCGTATATTGAGGGTCTGCTGGGAACGTCTCGCTGAGCCCCCTGTCAGACGGATTTTCAACTCGCACCTCCGGGAGAGCTTCTCCCAGGTCCCGGCGGAGGAGGGGGATATTGAGTTTGAGTGGAACATGTTCTCTTCCTCTATCGCCGATGCGGCGGCTCGTAGCTGTGGTCGCAAGGTCTCTGGTGCTGGTCCCGGCGGCAACTCCCGAACCCGGTGGTGGACACCGGCAGTAAGGGATGCCGTCAGGCTGAAGAAGGAGTCCTATCGAGCCATGATGGTTCAGGGGACTCCTCAGGCAGCTGTCCAGTACCGGCCAAGCGTGCTGCGGCCCGGGTTGTTGCAGAGGCAAAAACCCGGGTCTGGGAGGAGTTCGGAGAGTCCATGGAGCATGACTATCGGTCGGCCTCGAAGAGATTCTGGCAAACCGTCCCGCGCCTCAGGAAGGGGAAGCAGTGCTTTGCCAACACCGTTTATGGTGGGGGTGGAGAGCGGCTGACCTCGACTGGGGATATTGTCGGGCAGTGGAAGGAATACTTCGAGGTTCTCCTCAACCCCCCCGTAACGTCCTCCGCCCCGGAGGCAGAGGCTGAGGATGTTGGGGCGGATATTTCCATCTCCCTGGCAGAGGTCACCAAGGTGGTTGGCAGCCTCCATGGTGGCAAGGCGCCGGGAGTGGATGAGATCCGCCCTGACTATCTAAAGTCTCTGGATGTTGTGGGACTGTCTTGGCTGACACGTCTCTGCAGCATCGCGTGGCGATCAGGGGCGGTGCCAATGGAGTGGCAGACCGGGGTGGTGGTCCCTCTCTACAAGAAGGGGGACCGGAGGGTGTGTTCCAATTATCGTGGGATCACACTCCTCAGCCTCCTTGGCAAGGTTTACTCCAAGGTACTGGAGAGGAGGCTACGGCCGATGGTCGAATCTCGGATTCAGGAGGAGCAGTGTGGTTTTCGTCCCGGCCGCGGAACACTGGACCAGCTCTATACTCTCCATCGGATACTCAAGGGTTCATGGGAGTTCGCCCAACCTGTCCACATGTGCTTTGTGGATTTGGAGAAGGCGTTCGACCGTGTTCCCCGGGGTGTTCTTTGGGGGGTTCTCCGGGAGTACGGGGTCCGGGGTCCTCTGCTGAGGGCCGTTCGGTCCCTGTATGACCGGAGCCAGAGCTGTGTTCGCATTGCCGGCAGTAAGTCAGACCTGTTCCCGGTGCATGTTGGCCTCCGCCAGGGCTGCCCTTTGTCACCGGTTCTGTTCACTGTATTCATGGACAGAATTTCTAGGCGCATTCAGGGGCCGGAGGGGGTCCCGTTCGGGGACCACAGGATTTCATCTCGACCCGGCAACGGATGAAGCGGAGGAAAACGGACGGACAGATTTTTTTTTACTGACTTTGAAAACATTGAATATTTTGGCACTGAATTTTAAAACATTGAAATACAATTTTTACTGAATTTTAAAACATTGAATTTTTTTACATTGAATATTTTGACACTGATTTCTAAAACATTGAATATTTTGACACTGAATTCTAAAACATGGATTTTTTTGACACTGAATTTTTTACATGGAATTTTTTTATACTGAATTTTAAAACATAGATATTTTTTTTGACTGAATTTTAAAACATTGAATATTTTTGGTACTGAATTTTAAAACATTGAATATTTTGATACGGAATTTTAAAACATTGAATTTTTTTAAACTGAATTTTAAAACATTGAATATTTTGATACAGAATTTTAAAACAATGTATTTTTTGATAAAGAATTTTAAAACATTGAATTTTTTTGATTCCGAATTTTAAAACATTGAATTTTTTGATACAGAATTTTAAAACATTGAATTTTTTGATAAAGAATTTTAAAACATTGTTTTTTTTTAGACTGAATTTTAAAACATTGAACTTTTTTAGACAGAATAATAAAACATTGATTTTTTTTTATACTGAATTTTAAAACATTGAATATTTTTGGTACTGGATTTTAAAACATTGAATATTTTGGTACTGAATTTTAAAACATTTATTATTTTGACCCTGAATTTTAAAACGTGGATTTTTTTTTTTTTACTGAATTTTAAAACATTGAATATTTTAGACAATGAATTTTAAAACATGGATTTTTTTTACACAGAATTTTTTCACATGGAATTTTTTGATACTGAATTTTAAAACATTGATTTTTTTTAGACAGAATAATAAAACATTGATTTTTTTTATACTGAATTTTAAAACATTGAATATTTTTGGTACTGGATTTTAAAACATTGAATATTTTGGTACTGAATTTTAAAACATTTATTATTTTGACCCTGAATTTTAAAACGTGGATTTTTTTTTTATTGAATTTTAAAACATTGAATATTTTAGACAATGAATTTTAAAACATGGATTTTTTTTACACAGAATTTTTTCACATGGAATTTTTTGATACTGAATTTTAAAACATTGATTTTTTTTAATACTGAATTTTAAAACAGAAAAAAAAATGTTTTACCGAATTTTAAAACATTGAATATTTTAGACACTGAATTTTAAAACATGATTTGTTTTTTTTACTGAATTTTAAAACATTGAATATTTTGATACTGAATTTGAAAACATGGATTTTTTTTTACTGAATTTGAAAACATTGAATATTTTGACACTGAATTTTAAAACATTGAATATTTTGACACTGAATTCTAAAACATGGATTTTTTTGACACTGAATTTTTTTACATGGATTTTTTTTATACTGAATTTTAAAACATTGATTTTTTTTACACTGAATTTTAAAACAGAAAAAAAATGTTTTATTGAATTTTATAACATTGAATATTTTGACACTGAATTTTAAAACATGAAATTTTTTATTCTGAATTTTAAAACATGGAATTTTTGGACACTGAATCTTAAAACATTGATTTTTTTTGATCAACAAGACACTTAACCCTACTTTGCCCAAAGCCCCAACTGAAAGATCTCAGCTCCTGTGGACTCACCACCTGCAGGAGGATCAGTGAGGGGCTGGTGCTCTGTGAACTGGGTGTAGCTTTGACTGCTACCCCCCCTACCCAGAAATGGATAAAGGGGAAGAAAATGGATGGATGGATGGATGATTTTTTTTATACTGAATTTTAAAACATTGTATATTTTGACACTAAATTTTAAAACATTGAATATTTTGACATTGAATTTTAAAACATTGAATATTTTGGACACTGAATTTTAAAACATGGAATTTATTTACACTGAATACTTTTTTCTATTATTTAGCTAACATTCTCTTTGTCAGGTCAAAGCATTTCTACTCCCTCTCCAACCACCATGTATTCTTGCTTTGTCACTAACTACATGGCGGTTTGTGGCCAGTTGGGAATATTATCTAATTAAATAGCAGCCTCTCAGAGTGTATAGATGTTCTGTCTCTAGGGGGCACCGGTGACATCAGCCTCTTACATTACACAGTGCTTTCAGACTCAGTGGGAGCAGCTTCTTCCCAACAGCAGCGATGACATCATGGACTTTTACATACGCCGAGTGAAAAACATGAAAAACCATCCGTGAGCTCAACCCCGACCCCGCTTTCTCTCATGAACTGAGCCATGGAAAACACTGTTTTTAATCTCTCTTCCTATGTTTGACAAAAAGCAGAATAAGAATAATTTTGACATTTTGAACACACTTGTATTTCTTCATGGCGATTTGATGCAAAAAACGTAAGTAATTACATAGGGGATGTTTACGTTTATTTTTCAATTGTATAACTGGTATTCAATTTTTTTTGGTAAACTTTTTTATTACTTGGTTAATTAGATAACTGGTCTTTTAATGTTTTTCTTCATTATTTTACATAATGCAAATATATAATGCCAAACCTGTATATTTTAATGTGGTGCTTTTATAACACATTGCAGCATTTTGGAAACTTGTTTAATACAAATTTACTATATACATAAAGTGGATTGGATATTTTGCATATATATACCATGGAGCCCTGGCACTATGAGAGAGTTTGGGCTGCGAGCTGATTGGCTGAGTGAGGGTGTTCCTCTCGTTGACATTTTGTCTGTCTGCCTGTACCTGTATGTCTGTCTGTACCTGTGTGTCTGTCTGTACCTGTATGTCTGTCTGTACCTGTATGTCTGTCTGTACCTGTATGTCTGTCTGTACCTGTATGTCTGCCTGTACCTGTATGTCTACCTGTACCTGTCTGTCTGTCTGTACCTGTATGTCTGCCTTCTGTACCTGTATGTATGTTTGTACCTGTCTGTCCATCTGTACCTGTCTGTCTGCCTGTACCTGTATGTCTGTCTGTACCTGTATGTCTGTCTGTACCTGTCTGTCTGTACCTGTATGTCTGCCTGTACCTGTCTGTCTGTACCTGTATGTCTGTCTGTACCTGTATGTCTGTCTGTACCTGTATGTCTGTCTGTACCTGTCTGTCTGTCTTTACCTGTATGTCTGTACCTGTATGTCTGTCTGTACCTGTGTGTCTGCCTGTACCTGTCTGTCTGTACCTGTATGTCTGTCTGTACCTGTATGTGTGCTCGTACCTGTATGTCTGTCTGTACCTGTCTGTCTGCCTGTTCCTGTCTGTCTGCCTGTACCTGTATGTCTGTCTGTACCTGTGTGTCTGTCTGTACCTGTATGTCTGTCTGTACCTGTGTGTCTGTCTGTACCTGTATGTCTGTCTGTACCTGTATGTCTGTCTGTACCTGTATGTCTGTCTGTACCTGTGTGTCTGTCTGTACCTGTATGTCTGTCTGTACCTGTATGTCTGCCTGTACCTGTATGTCTACCTGTACCTGTCTGTCTGTCTGTACCTGTATGTCTGCCTTCTGTACTTGTATGTATGTCTGTACCTGTCTGTCCGTCTGTACCTGTCTGTCTGCCTGTACCTGTATGTCTGTCTGTACCTGTATGTCTGTCTGTCTGTACCTGTATGTCTGTCTGTACCTGTATGTCTGCCTGTACCTGTCTGTCTGTACCTGTATGTCTGTCTGTACCTGTGTGTCTGTCTGTACCTGTATGTCTGTCTGTACCTGTATGTCTGTCTGTACGTCTGTCTGTACCTGTATGTCTGCCTGTACCTGTATGTCTACCTGTACCTGTCTGTCTGTCTGTACCTGTATGTCTGCCTTCTGTACCTGTATGTATGTTTGTACCTGTCTGTCCATCTGTACCTGTCTGTCTGCCTGTACCTGTCTGTCTGTACCTGTATGTCTGCCTGTACCTGTCTGTCTGTACCTGTATGTCTGTCTGTACCTGTATGTCTGTCTGTACCTGTCGGTCTGTCTGTACCTGTATGTCTGTACCTGTATGTCTGCCTGTACCTGTATGTCTGTCTGTACCTGTGTGTCTGCCTGTACCTGTCTGTCTGCCTGTACCTGTATGTCTGTCTGTACCTGTATGTCTGTACCTGTATGTCTGCCTGTACCTGTATGTCTGTCTGTACCTGTCTGTCTGCCTGTACCTGTCTGTCTGCCTGTACTTGTCTGTCTGCCTGTACCTGTCTGTCTGCCTGTACCTGTATGTCTGTCTGTACCTGTCTGTCTGCCTGTACCTGTATGTCTGTCTGTACCTGTCTGTCTGCCTGTACTTGTATGTCTGTCTGTACCTGTCTGTCTGTCTGTCTGCCTGTACCTGTATGTCTGTCTGTACCTGTCACAGACTCTTTATCACAGACTCTAGGTCCAAATTAAAACATTATATCACATAATGACATTTTTGACTCAAAATATATTCTAATTAAAGTTTGAAATGCCATTTCCTGGTTGGAGATGAACTGCAGATGTAGCATAGCAACCACTTAGTAACGGAGGGGGCATGGGAGACAATACCTCCGTCTAATCTCTTAAATGGGATTCTATTTATTGTTGCTGTATTTTAATCATTTTCTTCAACTTTTTTCTGTTTTTTCTCAAACAAAGAAATGCCATTTTTTAATAAATCTGTCCGGCATGCCTGAAATTGAATTTTTATGTCAATGGTCAATGTACAGAATGAGTCGCTCAATTCAAATATGTAAAGGATAAACTTGGAAAAATTAGGATATTGTTAAAAAATGTATGTATTTAAGATGTTATTATTTATTTCTGAAAATCATTTGGGGTTTTCACATTTGCATATAGTGAGTCTGACATCTATTTGTTTCACATTGTTAATAAACAGACTTTTGAATGATTTTTCCAGTTTTCCGAGTTTCACCTGAATGAAGATGAAGAGATCCTCCACTCGCTCCAAGAGAAATAAAGAGGGAGTTGGACCAAACATTGTTCATATTGGTTGAGTTATGGTGTCAAAACTGGCTGAGAAAATAGGTTGGGAGTCTCAGTGGCGTGGTGGTTAGCGGTCTTTCTTCCCATACAAGAAGGTTCTGGGTTCAACTCCATCTTCAGGCTTCTCGCTACAGTCTCGCTTCTGTCATGGCCGTGTGGGGGTGAATGGAAAAATGGTCATTCAAATATAAAATTGTAAAGTGCTTTGTGCGACCTCGGTTTACAAAAAACATTTGATTTCTGCCGTTGCCTGTCGGTAAAGAGCAGTGAGACCCTAAAATATTCTATGCGAAACACCAGATCTGCTGCCTCAAAGAACTTGGTCGTCCCACTGAGAAAAAGCGCCTTCAGCCAATCAGCCTGCTCAGTACGCCGTCCACTTTTGGAAAACAATACCAGTTCACATTCAAAAGAGTGCTGCAGTACAGGGTTATTGGACGATCAAACCTGTAACCATCGGCTGTTTTTATACGTTCTGATTTCCTGTTTTTTATCGAAATATTTTGACTAACTCCACTGACCATGTATGTATATTTCATAATGTAAGGTTCACAGAGTTTTGTGGTATTTTTTTATATTTTTTGTATCTGAAATTGGGACAAACACAGGTTCACATAATCCTAATTTATCTTTTATTGTAAGGGTTGGAATATTTTTTTCTGACATTTAACCCCTTTTCTGAGGCACTAGATTTCGAAACTCGCCGTACAGTTAAAACTGGCACATTTACAGTTATGTAGATGAATTAGCACTCTTGCTTCTCAGCAAGAAGGTCCTGGGTTCGAATCCCGGTCAGAACAGGGCCTTTCTGAGTGGAGTTTGCATGTTCTCCCTGTGTCTGCGTAGGTTTCCTCCGGGTGCTCCGGTTTCCCCTACCACTAAAAACATGCACAATAGGTCTGAATGTAAATGAGAGAGTGAATGGATGGTGTTGGAGCTGATGGTCCAGTGTGTTCTGGACTCGCTTCTGTCATCACCGTGTGTGGAAGGATTGGAACAATATCTGACTCTGAACATTGTAAAGTGCTTTGGGTCTGTACCTTGGTCTGTAACATGTGCTATATAAATAAACATTACTTACCTACATATTAAAATAAACTTTCATTCGTTTAGTCAAATCGCCACTGCCTCCACCCATGTTTTATGTCTGCACCTCCACACGCCCAACAACACTTTATCATAAGATATATCTATACACAGGATTCAGAAGTATTGTGCCACTACTTGGCTAAGATTACAAATACATTAAAAACAAATCTAAAAAACAAATGTCCTGTAAGAATAGTATTGCTGAGACTGGCTTCTGCTTTCTGTCACTGCCTCATTATTGACTGGGTTAGCAAAGGTCTGCAGTGATGGATGAAGATATTGCCCTTTGTCCTAACCTACGTCCCCCAGGGAGGTGTACACAATCCATATTTATTCATATTTCAACACGTAAAATATAGAAGCGAGCCTGGGTCTTTCTCTGCATCAGATTAGGTTACCTCCAAACAGTCCCCCTGGAGCCCTGTTGAGCCACTGTTAGCTCTGACTGGAAGCACTGGTCTTAAAACACGCCTATAGCCACAGTGGTACCATACATTCTTCTATCAATTAGAGTGTCTGAATGATGATGTTTTAAAATATTTATATGTTTATTTTGGATTGGTATATTTTGTTTTTGTTGAATACAAGAGATAAAGATATGAATCAGAATCAGAATTTTTCGTTTGTGATGTCATTGTAAGGAACAGGAAGTCACAAACTAGGAATTTAAGTTATAAAAGTAAAAATAGATATAGGCATGCATAAAAAAAATCATACAAATTCATAACATTTCTTAATACTAATTACTTATACACAAGTACACAGTAAGTGCACACAATAAACATTTAACAGTGCAGTCCTAACGCATTAAGTCTCTATTCATAAAGTGTGTAGATGGGTGGACCAATCAGATGGCTTTAAACTCCAGCTCGCCATAGTAACCATATATTAGCCATATTAGCATGTTAGCCCTAGCTTGCCAGCACTTGGTCCACTCCTTATATACAGTCTATGTATTTTCTAGTACAAATAAATTATGCATCAATTCATATGAACAGTAGAATATTTTTAGTGTTATTAAAACCTTAAAACTTTAGCTGAGTTAGAAAATAAACTCTAAGACATGTGCGAGTGTATAGATCGATTTTAGTGAAGAATGTTTAATTGCAATCATATTCAAGCAATAAACCTTCATTTTGGGTATTTCTAGAGCTGGGTGTAGATGATTTCTTTTGAGGGAGTCCCACTGTAGGACTTTAGTAAATACAATATAATCTCCAGACAAACGCAGTCATTCTGTGAAAGTCCATAATGCACAGAGCGTTATGTTCCGAATATTAATATCGTCAGAATGTACGATACAGAACCACATGTTACTGTCACTTTACTGACTATTATACACTCACTCCTTATTTTGCTAAAGTCAGGAATTCTTACTGCTTGATTAATCATCAAGAATCTCTGAATCTGAATCCTAAACATGTGACAATGTCTAACCTGACACCATCCGACTTGGATTTGCTTTCCTTTCATGTCTGTGTCTGAGTCTGTGTCTGTGTCTGAGTCTGTGTCTGAGTCTGAGTCTGAGTCTGAGTCTGTGTCTGAGTCTGAGTCTGAGTCTGAGTCTGAGTCTGTGTCTGAGTCTGAGTCTGAGTCTGTGTCTGAGTCTGAGTCTGAGTCTGAGTCTGAGTCTGAGTCTGTGTCTGAGTCTGAGTCTGAGTCTGAGTCTGTGTCTGAGTCTGAGTCTGAGTCTGTGTCTGTGTCTGTGTCTGAGTCTGAGTCTGAGTCTGAGTCTGTGTCTGAGTCTGAGTCTGAGTCTGAGTCTGAGTCTGAGTCTGAGTCTGTGTCTGAGTCTGTGTCTGTGTCTGAGTCTGTGTCTGAGTCTGAGTCTGAGTCTGTGTCTGAGTCTGAGTCTGAGTCTGTGTCTGAGTCTGAGTCTGAGTCTGAGTCTGAGTCTGTGTCTGAGTCTGAGTCTGAGTCTGAGTCTGTGTCTGAGTCTGTGTCTGAGTCTGAGTCTGAGTCTGAGTCTGAGTCTGAGTCTGAGTCTGAGTCTGAGTCTGGTCTGAGTCTGTGTCTGAGTCTGTGTCTGTGTCTGTGTCTGTGTCTGAGTCTGAGTCTGAGTCTGTGTCTGAGTCTGTGTCTGGAGTCTGAGTCTGAGTCTGAGTCTGTGTCTGTGTCTGAGTCTGAGTCTGAGTCTGGTTGAGTCTGAGTCTGAGTCTGAGTCTGAGTCTGAGTCTGGTCTGGTCTGAGTCTGTGTCTGAGTCTGTGTCTGTGTCTGAGTCTGTGTCTGAGTCTGTGTCTGAGTCTGTGTCTGTGTCTGTGTCTGAGTCTGAGTCTGAGTCTGAGTCTGAGTCTGTGTCTGTGTCTGTGTCTGAGTCTGAGTCTGAGTCTGAGTCTGTGTCTGTGTCTGAGTCTGTGTCTGAGTCTGTGTCTGAGTCTGAGTCTGAGTCTGTGTCTGAGTCTGAGTCTGAGTCTGTGTCTGTGTCTGTGTCTGAGTCTGTGTCTGTGTCTGAGTCTGTGTCTGAGTCTGTGTCTGAGTCTGTGTCTGTGTCTGAGTCTGTGTCTGAGTCTGTGTCTGTGTCTGTGTCTGTGTCTGAGTCTGTGTCTGAGTCTGTGTCTGAGTCTGTGTCTGAGTCTGAGTCTGAGTCTGTGTCTGAGTCTGTGTCTGTGTCTGTGTCTGAGTCTGTGTCTGTGTCTGTGTCTGAGTCTGAGTCTGAGTCTGTGTCTGAGTCTGTGTCTGAGTCTGTGTCTGAGTCTGTGTCTGTGTCTGTGTCTGTGTCTGTGTCTGTGTCTGAGTCTGTGTCTGAGTCTGTGTCTGAGTCTGTGTCTGAGTCTGAGTCTGAGTCTGTGTCTGTGTCTGTGTCTGTGTCTGTGTCTGTGTCTGTGTCTGTGTCTGAGTCTGAGTCTGAGTCTGTGTCTGAGTCTGTGTCTGAGTCTGAGTCTGTGTCTGAGTCTGTGTCTGAGTCTGTGTCTGTGTCTGAGTCTGAGTCTGAGTCTGTGTCTGTGTCTGAGTCTGAGTCTGAGTCTGAGTCTGTGTCTGAGTCTGTGTCTGAGTCTGTGTCTGAGTCTGTGTTGTGTCTGAGTCTGAGTCTGAGTCTGTGTCTGAGTCTGTGTCTGAGTCTGAGTCTGAGTCTGAGTCTGTGTCTGAGTCTGTGTCTGTGTCTGAGTCTGAGTCTGAGTCTGTGTCTGTGTCTGAGTCTGAGTCTGAGTCTGTGTCTGAGTCTGTGTCTGTGTCTGAGTCTGAGTCTGAGTCTGAGTCTGTGTCTGTGTCTGTGTCTGTGTCTGAGTCTGTGTCTGAGTCTGAGTCTGAGTCTGTGTCTGTCTGAGTCTGAGTCTGTGTCTGTCTGTGTCTGTGTCTGTGTCTGTGTCTGTCTGAGTCTGAGTCTGAGTCTGTGTCTGAGTCTGTCTGAGTCTGGTCTGAGTCTGTTGTCTGTGTCTGGTCTGTGTCTGTGTCTGAGTCTGAGTCTGTGTCTGTCTGTGTCTGAGTCTGTGTCTGAGTCTGTGTCTGAGTCTGTGTCTGAGTCTGTGTCTGAGTCTGTGTCTGTGTCTGTGTCTGTGTCTGTGTCTGTCTGTGTCTGTGTCTGAGTCTGTGTCTGAGTCTGAGTCTGTGTCTGTGTCTGTGTCTGAGTCTGTGTCTGAGTCTGAGTCTGTGTCTGAGTCTGTGTCTGAGTCTGTGTCTGAGTCTGAGTCTGAGTCTGTGTCTGAGTCTGTGTCTGTGTCTGTGTCTGTGTCTGTGTCTGTGTCTGAGTCTGAGTCTGTGTCTGTGTCTGTGTCTGTGTCTGTGTCTGTGTCTGTGTCTGTGTCTGTGTCTGAGTCTGTGTCTGTGTCTGTGTCTGAGTCTGAGTCTGTGTCTGAGTCTGTGTCTGAGTCTGTGTCTGTGTCTGTGTCTGTGTCTGAGTCTGTGTCTGTGTCTGTGTCTGTGTCTGAGTCTGTGTCTGGGTCTGGGTCTGTGTCTGAGTCTGAGTCTGTGTCTGAGTCTGTGTCTGTGTCTGTGTCTGTGTCTGTGTCTGTGTCTGAGTCTGTGTCTGTGTCTGTGTCTGAGTCTGAGTCTGTGTCTGAGTCTGAGTCTGTGTCTGTGTCTGAGTCTGAGTCTGAGTCTGTGTCTGTGTCTGAGTCTGTGTCTGAGTCTGAGTCTGAGTCTGTGTCTGTGTCTGTGTCTGAGTCTGAGTCTGAGTCTGTGTCTGAGTCTGTGTCTGTGTCTGAGTCTGAGTCTGAGTCTGTGTCTGAGTCTGAGTCTGTGTCTGTGTCTGAGTCTGTGTCTGAGTCTGAGTCTGAGTCTGTGTCTGAGTCTGTCTGAGTCTGAGTCTGAGTCTGTGTCTGTGTCTGAGTCTGAGTCTGAGTCTGTGTCTGAGTCTGTGTCTGTGTCTGAGTCTGTGTCTGAGTCTGAGTCTGTGTCTGTGTCTGAGTCTGAGTCTGTGTCTGTGTCTGAGTCTGTGTCTGTGTCTGTGTCTGTGTCTGTGTCTGTGTCTGAGTCTGAGTCTGTGTCTGTGTCTGAGTCTGAGTCTGTGTCTGGGTCTGTGTCTGTGTCTGAGTCTGTGTCTGAGTCTGAGTCTGTGTCTGAGTCTGTGTCTGTGTCTGTGTCTGAGTCTGTGTCTGTGTCTGTGTCTGAGTCTGAGTCTGTGTCTGAGTCTGTGTCTGAGTCTGTGTCTGAGTCTGAGTCTGAGTCTGAGTCTGAGTCTGTGTCTGTGTCTGAGTCTGAGTCTGTGTCTGTGTCTGTGTCTGAGTCTGAGTCTGAGTCTGGTCTGTCTGTGTCTGTCTGTCTGTGTCTGGTCTGTGTCTGTGTCTGGTCTGTCGTGTCTGAGTCTGAGTCTGGTCTGTGTCTGTGTCTGGTCTGTGTCTGGTCTGAGTCTGGTCTGGGTCTGAGTCTCTGGTCTGTGTCTGTGGTCTGTGTCTGTGTCTGAGTCTGAGTCTGGGTCTGGGTCTGAGTCTGAGTCTGTGTCTGTGTCTGGGTCTGGGTCTGAGTCTGAGTCTGGGTCTGAGTCTGAGTCTGAGTCTGAGTCTGAGTCTGAGTCTGAGTCTGTGTCTGTGACTGTGTCTGTGTCTGTGTCCCTGAGTCTGTGTCTGAGTCTGAGTCTGTGTCTCTGAGTCTGAGTCTGAGTCTGAGTCTGAGTCTGAGTCTGAGTCTGAGTCTGAGTCTGAACTCACCTCACTCACTCACTCACTCACCTCACTCACTCACTCACCTCACTCACTCACCTCACTCACTCACTCACCTCACTCACCTCACTCACCTCACTCACTCACTCACTCACTCACCTCACTCACTCACCTCACTCACTCACTCACCTCACTCACCTCACTCACTCACTCACTCACTCACCTCACTCACTCACTCACCTCACTCACTCACTCACCTCACTCACTCACTCACTCACTCACCTCACTCACCTCACTCACTCACCTCACTCACCTCACTCACCTCACTCACTCACTCACTCACTCACCTCACTCACTCACTCACTCACTCACTCACTCACCTCACTCACCTCACTCACTCACTCACTCACCTCACTCACTCACTCACTCACTCACTCACTCACTCACTCACTCACCTCACTCACTCACCTCACTCACTCACTCACCTCACTCACTCACTCACCTCACTCACTCACTCACTCACTCACTCACTCACCTCACTCACTCACGCACTCAGTCACTCACTCACTCACCTCACTCACCTCACTCACTCACTCACCTCACTCACTCACCTCACTCACTCACTCACCTCACTCACTCACTCACCTCACTCACCTCACTCACTCACTCACCTCACTCACTCACTCACTCACCTCACTCACTCACCTCACTCACTCACCTCACTCACTCACTCACTCACTCACCTCACTCACCTCACTCACCTCACTCACTCACTCACTCACTCACTCACCTCACTCACTCACCTCACTCACTCACTCACCTCACTCACCTCACTCACTCACTCACTCACCTCACTCACTCACCTCACTCACTCACTCACTCACTCACCTCACTCACCTCACTCACTCACTCACTCACTCACCTCACTCACCTCACTCACCTCACTCACTCACTCACCTCACTCACTCACCTCACTCACTCACTCACTCACTCACTCACTCACTCACCTCACTCACCTCACTCACTCACCTCACTCACTCACTCACTCACTCACTCACCTCACTCACTCACTCACCTCACTCACTCACTCACTCCACTCACTCACTCCCTCCTCTCTCCCTCACTCACTCACTCACCTCACTCACTCACTCCCTCCCTCTTTCCCTCACTCACTCACTCACTCACTCACTCACTCACCTCACTCCCTCCCCACCACTCACACTCACTCACTCACTCCTCCCTCACTCCCTCACTCACTCACTCACTCACTCACATCACTCACTCACTCACTCACTCACTCACCTCACTCACTCACTCACTCACTCACTCACTCACTCACTCACCTCACTCACTCACTCACTCACTCACTCACTCACTTCACCTCACTCCCTCACTCACCTCACTCACTCACTCACTCACTCACCTCACTCACTCACTCACCTCACTCACCTCACTCACTCCCTCACCCTCACCACTCACTCACTCACTCACTCACTCACTCACTCACTCACTCACCTCACTCACTCCCTCCCTCACTCACTCACTCACTCCCTCACTCACTCCTCCCTCACTCCCTCACTCACTCACTCCTCCTCACACTCACCTCACTCACTCACTCACTCACTCACTCCACTCACTCACTCACTCACTCACTCACTACTCACTCATCTCTCCTCCCTCCCTCACCCCTCCCTCCCTACTCACTCACTCCCTCCCTCCCTCCTCACTCCACTCCCTCACTCACTCCTCCTCCTCCTCACTCACCTCCCTCCCTCCCTCCTCCCTCCTCCCTCAACTCACCTCACTCACTCACTCACTCCCTCACTCACTCCCTCACCTCCCTCACATCACTCACTCACTCACTCACTCACTCCCTCACTCACTCCCTCCCTCCCTCCCTCACTCCCTCCTCCTCCCTCCCTCCCTCACTCACTCACTCACACTCACTCCCTCCCTCCCTCCCTCACTCACTCCCTCCCTCCCTCACTCCCTCCCTCACTCACCTCACTCCCTCACTCACTCACTCACTCACCTCACTCACTCACTCACTCACTCACCTCACTCACTCACTCACCTCACTCACTCACCTCACTCACTCACCTCACTCACTCACTCACCTCACTCACTCACTCACCTCACTCACTCACTCACTCACTCACTCACTCACCTCACTCACTCACTCACTCACTCACCTCACTCACCTCACTCACCTCACTCACTCACTCACTCACCTCACTCACCTCACTCACTCACTCACTCACCTCACTCACTCACTCACCTCACTCACTCACTCACTCACTCACCTCACTCACTCACTCACTCACCTCACTCACTCACTCACTCACACCTCACTCACCTCACTCACTCACCTCACTCACCTCACTCACCTCACTCACTCACTCACCTCACTCACCTCACTCACTCACTCACCTCACTCACTCACTCACCTCACTCACTCACTCACCTCACTCACCTCACTCACTCACTCACCTCACTCACCTCACCTCACTCACCTCACTCACTCACCTCACTCACCTCACTCACTCACTCACCTCACTCACTCACTCACTCACCTCACTCACCTCACTCACTCACTCACCTCACTCACCTCACTCACCTCACTCACTCACCTCACTCACTCACTCACCTCACTCACCTCACTCACCTCACTCACTCACTCACTCACTCACTCACCTCACTCACTCACTCACCTCACTCACTCACTCACTCACCTCACTCACCTCACTCACTCACTCACCTCACTCACCTCACTCACTCACTCACTCACTCACTCACCTCACTCACTCACCTCACTCACTCACCTCACTCACTCACTCACTCACTCACCTCACTCACCTCACCTCACTCACCTCACTCACTCACTCACCTCACTCACCTCACTCACCTCACTCACTCACTCACCTCACTCACTCACTCACCTCACTCACTCACTCACCTCACTCACTCACTCACTCACTCACCTCACTCACTCACTCACCTCACTCACTCCCTCCCTCCCTCCCTCCTTCCTCCCTCCCTCCCTCTCCCTCCCTCCCTCACTCACTCACTCAGTCACTCCTCCCTCCCTCACTCACTCACTCCCTCCTCTCCCTCCCTCACTCCCTCACTCCCTCACTCCTCCCTCCTCACCTCACCTCACTCACTCACCTCCCTCTCCCTCACTTCCTTCCTCCTCCCTCCCTCCCTCACTCCCTCACTCACTCACTCAGTCACTCCCTCACCTCCCTCCCTCACTCCCTCCCTCACCTCACTCCCTCCCTCCCTCACTCCCTCACTCCCTCCCTCCCTCCCTCACTCAACTCACTCACTCACTCACTCACTCACTCACTCCCTCCCTCCCTCCCTCCCTCCCTCACTCACTCACTCACTCCCTCCCTCACTCCCTCACTCCCTCCCTCACTCACTCACTCCCTCCCTCCCTCCCTCCCTCACTCACCTCCCTAACTCACTCACCTCCCTCACTCACTCACTCCTCTCTCCTCCCTCCCTCACTCACTCCTCCCTCCCTCCTCCCTCCCTCCCTCCCTCCCCCTCACTCACTCACTCACTCACTCACTCCCTCCCTCACTCACTCCCTCCCTCCCTCCCTCCCTCCCTCACTCACTCACTCACTCTCTCTCACACCTGCTTTTCAGTTTGACTTTGGTATAATTTGAAGTACATTTTTTCTTTGTAAAATAAATATAATTTTCATTATTCAATAATCTTTTTGTGGACATTTCTTATGTTTTATGTGGAGCGTCAGGCCCTTTTTGCTCAGTCACCACCAAAAGGATTTTATCTGACTCTACACTTACTCTGTATTTGTCTATATACTTATCATGCATTTTTCAGTGTATGTTATGAACTGTGCAGGCAGTATACAGGTGAATGAGGGGTCCTGCAGCCCCGCCCCTCTGGTGCTGGTGGGTGTGTCCACATGGAGCTGATTACTTCACAAACAAGTCAAAGCTTTGGCATAAGAATCCACAGCTAAATCCAAACAAAACATGACTTCCCCACATTGTCTGAGCATTGACAGATCTCAAATCCAACCCTTGAGCCTGGACACATTATGGACTGTAGCTTAGCATGCATGTTAGCCAATTAGCTGCTGGACAGGAAGCAGGAAGTGGCTTGCTGCCTCATTGGTGTTGAAGCCAGTTTAAGCAGTGTGGACCTGCTCTGCCACTTTTGGGCACTCGCACTGACAATGGGTGCAGTAGGTTTCATTAGTTTTGTCAAATATACGTCCGAGATGTCCGTGCATTGTGCTGCGATGAGAGATTGGTCTCACGGTGCTGCGATGCAAGATGCCGATGGTCCTGACTGTCGTTTGTTACCAGTCCAAAGTCCCATCCATCTTCTGGGTAAGATTTTTATGATTTTTTGGGTTTTTTTTCCACAGCTATTGTTTTTCTCTGTAGATATGACATTGAATGCACTGTTTCATTCTTTTGTTGACAGTCACATCCTTTTCTTTTTCCAAGACTATTTGTTTTGAGTCAAAAGAGAAACCAAATTGTAAGTGAAATGTGGCTTCTTTGCTTACGATAGGGGAAGACAAATCATTTCTTACTTGTTGATAACTTGAAGATCTATTTAACCGCCGTCACGATACTCAAACCTAGTATTTGTTGGTGATTTTTGCAGCGCTTTAGAAATCCTGGTCCAAATATAAGTTCAGCTCCTCTTTCAAAGTCAGTGCTGGATTTTCATATTTTAAGGTGGATTTAAGGTGGATTTAAGGTGGATTTAAGGCTCATGTCTCCTATTTCTATTTGTTGAATGTTTTGAAGAGGGGGAAGACGTTTATTGTGCAAACTGGTTCCAATGGGGCTGATGGATACAGGTTTGTTACATTTGTATGCTGTCGAAATGCTAATGAGCTAATTGATATTTGTAGGGCATGCAAAACACAAGAGGAAAGTGGGGCAGCTTTAAGCAAGTTTGCCGTAAAGAAAAATCGAACTAGAATTGTAGAAAAGCTGTGCTCTGTTGTATGAAGCGCAGTCAGATTTCTGAAGACGTTTACTAAGATAAAATCAATTTCCTAATGGACTGGGCGACTCTTTGGGCTTGAAACTAATGCAGAAAGATGTGTTGAAATCTCAAAAGCTAAAACATAAACACCGGCCTTTTCAAACAATCATATAATATATTATTCTATATCATAATGCGTTAATCCTGGTAGACGAAAAACTGGTCATTAAAACTGATAATTAACTGTAAATGTCTATTTAGAAAGTACAATCATTGAATATCTAGCCGTACTTAAAATTACTTAAATTGGTTATAATCCTAGAAATAGGTATTTTTAACATTGTCAAATAGAAATATTCTTTGAACATTCTATTTACAAGAAACATGAATTAACTTTCCTCATTTGCCAAAAAATAAGTGTTTTGTTTTGCACAGGAAAATAATTCTTGCTTTAAGAATGATCCTTCCACACCTGATGCTGAATCTAAAATAAAAGAATACAATAAAAACAAAATCCTGAAATTACCTTAAAAAAACTTGCTAACTAATATTATCGACTTGAATCGTATTTAAACCAGTCCTGCTCCTTTCTTATGTATCATTTTGTTTTTCTTGACCAACAATAATGTCTCTCAGGCTTTTGATTATTGACCTTCAGTTCGGCTCCTGAATGCAGATTATAAAATGGCCTCCACTCCAGACAAAACCTGTGGCCACAAGAAAAATAAGTTTTTCTCATGTTTGAAAAGACGCCTTGGAGATTTATTTATTTTTTTGTTACAGAAGCATTTATTCTTAGATAGTGTGAATTATTAGAGAAAATATAACGATCAGCTATCGTCAATATATCGTTGTGGAAAAAATGGTGTTGATTGTGAAGCTGCTCAAAGGCATTTGTGAGGGTGTCATTTGGTAATAACTCTGATTGTACTTGTTAGATGGTGTTCCTTCAGTAAGAGGAGGCCGCTCTATAGTGTAAAAGACAAAAATCCCTCTTCCATAAAGTCGAGCAGGCGGGTTTCTGAGATCACAATCATGAAGCGTCCATTTTGTTTGTCAAAAATGTCACCTGTTTGACTTGTGAGCTTCCGGTTATTTTCATTGACTTTTAATCAAGCAGGAAAGTCCCAGTGAGATTTCAGAATCTGGGGGGTCTTTCAGGGGAGTCCGGGCCCCAGAGAGAGAGAGAGAGAGAGAGAGTTATTGCACATGGTTTTAGTGGATCACCCGGAGGAAACACGGGTAGAACATGCAAACTCCACTCCAAAAGGCCCTGTCTGGAGATGTAATCAAACCCAGGACCTTCTTGTTGCGAGCGGGAGCACTAACTGTGTCATCCTGCTGTGAGCTGAATAGCACATACACATCTTATATTTGAATAATTGTGGAAATATTGGCAGTCTCTGGACTTTTATAATTTATCAACGCTGGAAATGATTGACAGACATTGGCATTATCTGAATTTGCTCATAAGAGTTGGTGTTGTATATTTCACAATGACTGGTGGTAATTTTAGTAGATCTTGCTATTGCTTGGTTGTTTTGACTCTAAGCTTTTTGGGAAATGTAGAAAGCCTTTATTTGGACCTTTTATTGGACTTCTCTAAATTATTGGCATTTGGTTTATTTAACAATGCATGCAATATGTTTTCAGAAATATGCACTTGGTCTATTAGGACATAGCCTGACAGAGTGTCATATTTTTTTTAGAGATTTTGAAAAAGGTTCCCCTCATTGTTGCTTGGGTGAAGGATGATTTTCTATTTGTACTTTTTTAAACCAGTTTGTGTGAACCCATGATCTTTTGATCCTGGTTAATCTGGGTAGTCTCTGTTGAAATTATTATTTACAGTGAGTGAACGCTGATAAAGTGGCTTCATTATTACCAACCGATGTGTTTCATTCATATCTTTGAATGGCTATAAAGGCTTACTGGCTTCAGGGTATGTAAACTTGCCCTATGAGCACAACTGCCTTATCCAATTCTGATCAAACTAATCTGACTATGTGCCTGATGTGGTTTCATTACCATAATCATATCATTTCCTTTACGTTTGCATTGTACTGGTCTTTGCGGCTGCTCCACCTTCCTTTAGTGGCATGCAGCCTACTGTACCGATAGAATATTACATCTGGAGTGGTTGTGCTGCAAGAAATAAGTAATCCATGTGGGAGCCAGGCAGAGAGCAGTGTGTAGGATGGCGACGGAGGGCGACCCATTGACTGCGTCTGTGTGGCAGACTGTGTAGGCAGGGGAGTGGAACTGTCCATGGTGCTGAAGCTGCTGCAGAAACGCACACTCAAAGCACCGTGTCGCCTGCAGTCTATTGTCTGCACATGCAAGAGCAGCGCGCCCGTTTCCCAATCCCTGTCGCCAAAAACTAGAACATTCTGCTCTGTACATGTCTCTAGGACGAGCAGCTTTCCCGAGTCTTGCGCCAGTGTGCGTAAGTCTGCGTAAGTCTGTGCGAGGCGGTGTTTGACTTCAAATGCCATATTTAGGAAAAGCGCTTGATGTCTTTGAGTGACTGCGGCGACGGCAAATGGCGTGTTCTGATGTGGAGGAGCGTGGAGAGCCAATAGCAGGGGGCGTGGGGGTGTGTGGGGAGGATGGGGAGATGCAGGGATATCAGTCCGCGCACAGAACGGCCCGTGTAGGCTGTGCGCGGAGAGATACTGCGGTGTGCTGCGGTGCTATATATTGCGCGACAGGACTATGTTCTTTTTAAAGAGAACCTCCTCCTCGCGTTGTTTCCACTCAGTGATGTCGCGTATTTGTGTGGCGCACCTGTAAAGAGCGACACAGGCACAAGCCGGCTTTTTTAATTCTTTGATTCCTTTTTATTCTTTTCCTTTTTGTTCCCTTTTGTTCCATGCATTTGCTCCCTGGAAATCATTTGTGTGTTTTAATTTAATAAATACTTCATTTCATCATTTTATATTGTTTGTGTATGATTTTATGTTCTTAAGTTTGACTTAAAAAGAGCGGAATTCACCCTTTTACGAGCTATTGGCCAGTGTTTGAGATTGTTTCTCTAAGGACGACCCTAACTTTCATTTGTATAAACGGTAAGATATTTTTTTACGCATTTGCTCCTTGAATCTGAAACCTTGTCGGATGGTGTTGTCTGAGCAGCCCGCAGAATCCTACTGTAGCTTATTGCATGTCAGGACAGTGGAGTGGTCTTCCTCGGGTCTCTCGGTTGTGCTGATTGTACTTGAGAGACTGAGGAGAAGTGGGCAGTGTCTGCACATGTGGCCATTTCCACAGGCTCTTGCACGGACTATTTGATCACTAACATTTCAAGGTTAGAAGGATGGTACGAGCCTGAATGAGTGTGGCGACCCTGTGGAGGATTGTAATGTTTTTTTTTAATACACGCCTGGATGTACACTTGGACTCATGACTTTCATTTGACGTGTGTTGCATTTTAATACGATCTTAATGTATAGAGCAAAATGTATTGTACTGTGGTCGGGAAGCACAAAGCCAGCCTGGAGGGCACCTCCTGACTTGTCAAGAGTGGTTGGGCTTAGACAATAAGAGCACTTTGATGGAGGGAAGCATGCGTAGTTTTGTTGTTATGATAGTAAAGTAGAGACAACTCAGTTCATTGACAGTTTTTACTATTGAATGGACGTTTGACGGCAACAAAAAGAACAGCATTACGTTGAGCATGGCTATTCCCCTGTGCAATAGGCTACTATGACTATAGAGTCCTTATATGCACCGTTGACATAGGCGTTCACCTTACGTTCTCTGTTGGAACATGCTTTCTTCACATAAGCAGTTTTAATTTGCAGATGGGGAAAGGTCCTAATTTTCTGTCTGACCTAAAGAATTGTGTCATTAGTGCTTAGTTCATTAAAAAACGGTTTAATCAAAATTTAATAAAGGACCAATGGTGTCATTTTAGATTTAAAATAATGGATTGTTGGCTGAGCCAAGGTTAGTCATTATAGATGCCCTGCGTCTTTTGGGTGCTCTGCTTGGACAAAGTATATACCCAGCCTAATTTATTTATCTAGCTTCATTTTAAACCCACGTCATCGCTATAATATGGCTGGTAAATTATACATGGAGCACATCTGTCTTGATGGAGTAAAAGGTTGCACAGAGTTCAGTAATAACTAAAATAGAAACTAAATGTGTGTGTATGTTAGGCCAGTGTGCACAGAAGGCACTGCTGTTAAATATTGTAAATGTATTTGGAGAGTGTACCATGCAGCTCTGAATCACAGTACAGTTAGAATACATGCATGCTGCACGGCTACACCGGTGCCACTGGACTCTGTCACCCTGCTACACCGGTGCCACTGGACTCTGTCACCCTGCTACACCGGTGCCACTGGACTCTGTCACCCTGTGGCCCACTTCCGCGTACAAACTTGAGCTGTGTTCTGATTGGCTGAGCTTCCAATTAGTTTATTTGGGGAGGCCGCGTTCCCGCCTCCGCCCCCTAATCACTGCGCAAGACTGCAGCTCACAGATTGATGTCTGCACATTTTGATTAAATTACTCCGCGACCACATCCAGGTAAGAGGACGCACGACACCGCAGGACAAAAACCCTTCTGCCCTTCGCAGGAGCGGGGCCAGTGCACAGAGCTCTCCGTGGGCATGGCGTTAGCTCCAACCAGTCTGCAACTTTCACCCCCAATGTAAATGCTTTTATACCGTGACATTGGAGCTAGGTCCCTATAGCTTTGTGCAAACATGTGTCTGAGTGATGAGCACGGCCAGAGACGTACTTTATTCTGCAGAGCTCACATGGTTCTCACATGGTTCTCACATGTTTTAAGCTAGCCGGTGTTTCTGAGCTTCACTACAGACCATCTGCGTGTGTTGGGGTGTGTTGGGGGTCTATGGGCCCCTGTTCCCAGTTCCTACACGGGTTTATTCTGGTTTTTGGGCCGGTCTCCCCATGGTCCTGCAGGAGCCGTGTCTGCGCAGCTGCAGCTCATTAACTCATTAGTAATCACCTCCGCGCGCGCGCTGCCAACTCGGTCCAATGTGTGCAGTAAAGTTTGTTACTCCTTCAAAAGTGAAACAAATACTCTTTTATCAACACTGGCTTATCATTTCCAAACGTTTATATTCTCCCAATGCATTTACAGTTGATCAGTGTCTCAGAATGGTCCATGGTGGTCACGTGACTACAGCACGTGGACGTGTGTAAGGAGCAAGTATTCCAAAGTATATGGTGAAAAATGTGTATTGTTAAAAGTGGGCTACTGTTCTCTCTTCTGTGTTTGTAATTTACCACTGGGAGAATACGTACAGTTTAGTAACAGAATAATATCTTTAAAATTTAATTTGTAATGTATTGTTATTTAGTCCAGTCAGAGTACTGTAATCTGAGTACTGAGTGTGCTCATTTGCATATTAGTGGGAATACGTGGCTATGGTTTCAAACGGCTTTGCTTTTGTAAAAATGTTTTGATATAAAAAAACTAATTCTTTGATAAAGGACCCCCTTGAAAAAGAGATCTCAATGGGGCTATCCTTAAATAAATAAATAAATAAATAAATAATTCATCAATAAAGGCCATATTCTTTTGCAAGTGCATGAAGTGCCAAAATGTGCAGAAATATTTGTAAACTATACTGAGAAAACCACCAGAGGTATATGGTAATGTGTTTCAGTGCATGTATACAGTTTCTCCAACACTGTTAAGTTACTACAGAAATAAGTTCTAGTTGGATTACTGGTTACATCTAATCAGACAAATCAAATATCATTTGTAAGTTAAAATGATCTGAGACGACAGTATTGGGACTCTTTACTTTACTCTGTGATTAAATACAGTTACATGCGTTCTGTTGCAAGACTGGTGGGAGATTGGATTATAAAATATATCATAACCTTTGGGGACAGAGCTTTTGCCATTGCCGCCCCAACCCTCTGGAACTCACTCCCACTGCCCATTAGAAACTCTCACTCACTCCAAACTTTAAATCAAAACCCATCTTTTCAAACAAGCTTTTCCTTAAACCCCTTTTTATTATTGTATTCTACTCCCCATGTGAAGTGTCTTTGAGTGTCCAAAAAAGCGCTATACAAGTTTGATGTATTATTATTATTATTATTAATAATCAGATGACGGTTAAATCCATTAAAATGTCATTACTAATCACAAACAGCATTGTGTAGGCACGTTTTAAAGATTGCACCTGCCTGTAAAAGGTTGAATTAGGTGCTCATTTCTAAGTCAGATTTGCCAATAAAACAATTGGTGATGTGCACTTTTATAATACTTTCTCATGAAGTACAAGTACAGGAATGTCTACTCAAAAATACAGTACTTTCAATAATGCATGTAGCAGAATACTCCACCCCTGCTAGCATGAATCGTTTTTACCATTAATGTAAATCAGATCTGTTCCCGTGTGTAAATATTGGGCTGTTTCTCCTCTTGGTTATGCGTTGCAGTAGTCAATAATTGCACCACATACATTTTATTTAAATAATCCGAAAGTCACTGCTCGTATGGAATGCTTTTATTCAGTGCCAACAAGTGTCAGTTATGGTTTAACATGTGCTTAAAGATTTAACATTGAACTCAATTATAGAGCATTAATTCTACAAACGATGACATGTTATGAAAGTTATGTCAAGAAATATAATCTATGAGTGCATCCTCTTGTGGCTTCCTTTCACATTACTCACATTACTCAGATTGAGATTATAGAATGACTGATTAATTGTGAGAATAATTGGTTACAGACAGGATTAGTGCCGAGCGTTTGTGCTGCGTGGACAGTGTTCTCGGCTCTGACCTGCTGAGAGCGACTGCGCACCAGCACTTCTCTTATGTATTATTGACTGTCAGTATCTAAATATAAAGACTGCTGCTGAGGAGCTGCACAATGGACGTCCAAAGACTCCTTTCTCCGTCAGCGCTGTGTCCTTGAGCGATCCATACGTATTAATAACCAGACTATACGGCTGCTATTCAACACCAAAGGAAATGTATGACCACACAAAATATACAATCAGTTTTGCTCAGTACAATATTTCTGTAGACATTGAAAAGCTGTACGCAACTTTCAGTCTGCAGAAACTCAATCATATGTTTGTGTAAATGAAACGTTAAAAGGATGTAATGGAGCATAGAATAATTCATATCATAATGTAAATATGATGGAGCACCTGCAGGACAAGTGCCTGTCAGGTTTGTAGATCAGTTATGAAACGTATGAATGTCATGAAAATTACATCTCTAGTTAATTATAGTTATGTCTTGGGCTTTAAATAAATTGTAACCTGTAGTTCGGAAGTGTTTCTATCATTAAGTATTCCCATTCTTGGACAATGAACTAGTTTTGTGACACAATTGAATCTCAATGGTATTTTAAAGGCTAGTATGAAAAAATATGTTTAGGGGCGCGCCTTTGTTATCAGTTGTTTTAAACTATTCCAAAATTGGGAGTAAAAACACATAATGACTGTAGATATTTGTCTTTCTAACCTACATGGTAGAGTATAATCTATTGGGACTACTGCAGTAAGTGTAATTTCATGTTAGTGACAAAAAAACATGTCTTTTGACCGAGCAGCCTAAGTTCAGTGTAGACGGTAAACAAAATCCAGTAGCCTTCATATTTGAGCCATTCAATCTTAATGACATGACTTATGAAATGTCAATAATTATTTCTGAAGACAGGTTTGCGCCCAACCAGTCGTGATGTTTTGTTTGACAGAGATGTATTGCGCAGTCCTTCACAGGTAGTCCACACAAGGTCACACTGGGCAGACTGTGTTCCAATGAGTGAGTTGATTTGCGGTGACAGTTGTATCCTCGTGAGGGTGTGCAAACGCAGAGTCCAGGCCACAGTTCATCCTCTCTCTTCATAAATGTGACGCACAGTAAAGACACGGCGCCAGCGCAGCTCCTGCAGTGAGCCGCTGGGCGTGTATGGCTCTGAGTGTATGGGTGAATGAGGCAGATTTCTAAATAGACAGAATTTTTACAGCAGTTTGTCAAAGCTTTAGAATGTCATGTGTAAATACAAACAGGTTAAAATAATGAATTCAGATATTCTGGAGTTTTTTCACGTAAATGAATCAGTCGTTACCCTTAAAAATGTCATGTGCGACCGTCAATTACCTTAAAATATATTAATTTATTCAGCATAACTTTTTTTTTTCATACAAGGTCTTAGTAATATAATGTCTAGAAACTAATTGTATAGATGTATGTAGAATGTTCATACATGCAGATATAATCATTATTCCATTAAAGTAGTGGCATATATGCAGTGGTGATCATACCGGATGGACAACATGTAAGTCTAACATAAAACATTAGCGAAGCATTCACCTCTTGTATGATTCTAACATGAGCTAAGACGTATTGTAGATCAGACGTTTAGCTTCACGATGCTAGTAGTGCTTATTGTTGATCGTTCTCCAGGAAAGGATTGTCAAACCAATGCATGGACCCCCAACATGTAGTGGACTGTCGCATGCATTCAGTCTTGAAGAAACTGCAGCAGTCCACCACTCGCTGTAGGTGCACGGTCCTCATATTTAAACCCTTTTGATATAAATTATTAAAGGAATCAGGAGAAATGTGGAAGCTTTTAGCCCCAAATGTGACCCGTGTTCACCCAAACTCTGCTTGTGACATAACCTGCAGCCTCCTTCAGACCAGTGTGAAGGAGCTGCGTGTGTGCTGCGTGTGTGCTGCCCCTGAGGACGTCTGGCGCATTCTGAGCCTGTGAACATTTTGGGAGCGGCGCAGTGCCAGGCATCTCGTCCAAGTGTTTATCTAATGAAATATTTGTGCCTTGTGGCTCCGTGCAGTGGGACAATATCCAACACTTGTGCTTTGTACTCTCCGTAAAAGGTGAAATGTGTCAAACAGACGGAAGCTCGTCACAGTCTCTGACAATATGTTGTTAGTGCGGCCTCCACTCAGACTAGACTAGAGTGTAGACTAATGCTTAAGCGGATGCTGCTGTTGGACTGGTGTAGTGTAACCCGTGAGAGTGAAGCCGTGCTCCTGCCTGTGTGGAGCTAATGCTATAACTGAGCCTGAACAATGGGTTTCCAAGAATGTGCAGAGTTATAAGGGCCTTGCCTGGACATGAGCAGTGTGGTGTGATACCGACATGTTTTATCTCTGATGCCTGCAGTGCACATGTGTTGACAGGTCTGTTTTTGGTGAAGACACAGGTCGTCTCTTCGTCACCAGATGTAGTTTAGTGCAGTTTTTTTTTTAAGTTTGATTTGTAGTTAGGTTTCAGACGTTGCTCTTCTTTTGTCTGGGGCTGTCGTCCCTGTGGCCTGAGCAGAGTGGTTCAGCGTGCTCTCCTCTCTCTCCGTCATGTGCTGACCTGATGCTGCTGCTGTTTGATCTAACACAGTCTTCTGTCACGTTTCAGAGTCTCCTCCCCTCTGTCATGGCAGTCAGACTGTGCGATGTGGCCTCTCTGCTTAGGAGCGGGTCGTGGGCGCCTGAGCCTTGGACTGGGGTCTGTGGCACATTTCTTTAATTATCTCAGTGCTCAGGCCATACCAATGACTATAGTTTGCTAAATTACGTAAGCCGTGACTGTATTGGTATGGTCTCATGCAGTGTGTGTATTGCTAGCTGCTTGTGGCGTCCTCCTGGTGCACGTGCTGATCTAAAGGATGTCTCTTCACACATTCACCGCTGTTGTCTTGAGGCTGCTGTGGCTGCACACCGCGCTGCTTTCTCTTCTGCTCCTCAGTGTACACATCCAATCTCACAAATCACTTTTTACACAAATGAATTCACATGTAAGCCTCCTGCTGTGTCTTCATATGGATAATGCACCGTCTTAGTGTAAATGTCTGAAGAGCGTCCTTTTAGCCAGTGCCAGAGCCTCCGCTGCAGAGCCTGGTTTGACTTTTCTGCTTTTGTCTCTTTAGCAGGTAATTGCTGCCATGGAAACACAGCTGTCCAACGGGCCCACATGCAACAACACAAGCAACGGCCCGTCCACAATCTCCAACAACTGCTCCTCCCCCGTGGAGTCGGGCAGCATCGAGGACAGCAAGACCAATTTGATCGTCAACTACCTGCCTCAGAACATGACACAGGAGGAGCTAAAGAGCCTGTTCGGCAGCATCGGAGACATAGAGTCGTGTAAACTGGTGCGGGACAAGATCACAGGTAACAACGGGTTTGTGCGTTGTGCATTTTGAGTAAATAATAACTTCAAGATAGACATTTTAAAAAGTCAACATGAAGCAATTGTGGATGAGGTGTACACAGTTCCGCAAATTAATCATTTCAGTATTTTTACGGTGCCAATAGCGATTACTTTGCCTTCTAGACCATTTCTGGGGCTGCCAATTTTTCTATTGCTTGAACGATTATGGTTTTAAATCCACTTTAAACAACTGGTTTAAATGTAAACGCTCATACATGGAGCCCATAAGCCTTTAAAGTGTTGTATAGAGAATGTTTTGTATTGTAATGCTGCAGTTATTCTAAAATGTTGGTCTGGATTCTCTGTATTCAACATTGTCCACCACTTGAATTGTGTCAAATATTTTTGTATTGAGGCTTTCTGATTTATTTTTGATGATAATTGGCTTAAATATTTTGTTTGTAAATGTGGGTGATTTGTCATATGTTTTTGCGTTTCCACCCGACCAATAGGGGCTGCATGTTGGTGTCGTACATGTGTGTGTGAGTAGTTGGTCTTCTGTGATCAGAGGAGGAGCTGGTTTAAGGCTCTCGTGCTCATAATGTTGTGTACAAGTATTGTCTCATTTTAAGTTGGAGGAAGTGGTGAACTGAGACACTGAGCAGCTGCTGTCTCCTGATGAGCACATGTTGATCTAATCACTGAATGAGGCCCTGTAAAGTTTAAAATCACATTCCAGTTGCTTATGCAGTAGTCTAATGTGCTGAGGCAGCCGGAGCTGTTGAACTTGACCAGTGCAGATTGTGTGGAGACCTGTGTGTGGGAGGAGGATATTGAATTGGCTCTGTGCTCGTCGAGTGGGTGTCAATCTATTGTACAGTTTGAAGATAAACCGAGCAGCTGAAGGCTTCTGCTGCCGGGCGAGCAGCGTGAGGGTGTGTTCAGGACTGGTAAACGTCTGTGTCTGTTCTGACAAATACCTCTGGTTTCAGGTCAGAGTCTGGGCTATGGTTTTGTTAACTACGTGGATCCTAAAGATGCAGAAAAGGCCATAAATACCTTAAATGGGTTGCGGCTTCAGACCAAAACTATCAAGGTAAGACTTTGTGCTTCTTCTAAACCTCTTATGTGTTAATATAGTGAAGTTTTTATATGTGCACAAAGCACAAAAGCTCAAACATGACGTTTTTTGATGCGTCACTCTCGGGAATCACAGGAATATACCAACCCACCTGCCGCCTTCGCTCGGCCGATTCCAACCAGTCCCATCACCCGCACAAACCGCCCAGTGGAGGCGGGTCCCGACTCAAAAGTGGCCAAAATGACGTCCCCTGACATGCTGCAATACCACCCCGGGCCGATGGGGGTGGACCCAGTAGAATTAGCCAATGCTAACATATAGCATTAGCTGACCTCTGGAGAACGTCTTTACAGGATGGACCAAAAGTTGTCTCTTGGTCCAAAGCTCCGTTCCACATGTGTGTCAATGCTGAGTGTTCTGGACCAGTCTAGTTTAGTCGCTGTGAATTTTTGAAGGCTCTCGTTTAAATGAATGGAGCTCGTGCAGCTGACTCATGCGCAGATGCGTTTTTTTCACAATTTTTTTGTGGGCGGGACCACTCGCGGCCATTTTGGATAGCTCCAGTAGAGCACAATTTTTGGCCCATTAGTTTGAACAGCGGAGATAGGCGTGACTCTGTCCTTTAATATTTACAGTCTATGAAACTGCCCCAACCCTCTGGAACTCCCTCCCACTGGCATTAGAAACTCTGACTCACTACCAAACTTTAAATCCGTCTCAAAACCCATCTTTTCAAACAAGCTTTTCCTTAAACCCCTTTTTTTTTATTTTATTGTATTCTGTTCCCTTGTGAAGTGTCTTTGAGTGCCCAAAAAAGCGCTATACAAGTTTTATTATTTGTAGTTTTAAGTTTGTATTATTATTATTACTTAACACATATCGGTGTTGGATGAAGATCTGCCCCTGACTGCACTAAAGCAGTTGTTTCTGGTCTCCTCAGGTGTCGTACGCTCGGCCAAGCTCCGCCTCAATCAGAGATGCAAACTTGTACGTCAGCGGTTTACCAAAAACAATGACACAGAAAGAACTGGAGCAGCTGTTCTCTCAGTACGGCCGCATCATTACCTCACGTATCCTGGTGGACCAGGTCACCGGTGAGTTCAGACACAGTTTGACTGAAGTTGCTTTATGTCTGTGGTTAAATGTGTTAAATGTGTGTCGCAGGCGTCTCCAGAGGAGTGGGGTTCATTCGCTTCGACCGGCGAGTGGAGGCAGAGGAAGCCATCAAAGGGCTCAACTGTCAGAAGCCGCCCGGTGCCACGGAGCCCATCACGGTCAAGTTCGCCAACAACCCAAGTCAGAAGACGAGCCAGGCTCTGCTGTCGCAGCTCTACCAGTCGCCCAATCGAAGGTACCCAGGGCCCCTCGCACAGCAGGCACAGCGCTTCAGGTAACGGGGCACACCAGAGCACAGTGCTGCAGACAGACCATCCATCTGCACATCCCACTGCTCTACACGCCAACTCTGCTGCTACTCTGTAACTACTCCAAACTCTATACCGTTGTGTTCAGAATAGAAGTGTGCTTAAACCTGAATAAAGCGAACAGACTCAGGGGAACTTCAGACTGTCTTTGAGCTCCCTGGAGTCTTTCCATTCTGGCTATTCTTCAATCCATTTCAAAGATAGTCCTACGTTTTCTTCCACTGTCTCTGGTTTAGCTTTCCATGTTTAAGCATTGGAAATCATCAGCCTGTCATCTTCTGCACTCTGTTTCCCCCTCTTCAATCAACGCTTTAATCAAAGTGCTGTTCTGAAACGTGAAGGTCTAAACGTGTACTGGCTTCATCCTTCAGGGACGCCTGATTGACACTTTCCCAGAATGCATTATCACTGTATTAGTGAATTGATTCAAAAAATAAAACAATGTGCTTTATTCAAGATTTTAAACACACTATTATTTTGGACACAGCTGTAAGTGTAAACATAGTGTGAGTACACGTAGTGTGAGTACATGTGTGCCCCACCCTCCCTCAAACACACGCACACAATTACACACGCACACAATTACACACGCACAGCCTCTGCCACACTGCTGTTACTCATCTGTGCCATGTTGTCATCATTCATCAGCTGATCACCTCCTGTGGCTCTAATGCACATGACTCCCTCTCTTTCTCTCCTCAGGCTGGACAATCTGCTCAACATGGCCTATGGAGTCAAAAGGTAAACAATATGTGAAGCAGCACTTTAATTTACTTGGCACAATCACAAAAGACTGCACTGGTGCTATTGCACAAAGTTACATTATTGTATCACTCACCTTGATCTATTATGGACACCAGCTGCCTCTTTAAACAGTGTTGCATCAGAAGCTTTCAATATGGCGTTTGGCGTTTGGCCGAGCGCTGAGGACACCTGCGTGTGCACTGCCCTCACCAGACGTCCTGTGAATCAGCTTCATGTGTGCGTTTTTCAAACAATTACATGGAGAATGTTTGCACATGCAAAACACATTGATAAATATTTGATAACATGGTGGCATACGTTTTATTTATGAAATGTGTAGCATTTTTAGTCTAAACCTAAAACGCTGCAGTGATAAAATGGACCGAGCTGTATCTTCTGACAGAACGTCTGTTATCCAGCAAATGAAAAAGTAGAATCAGCGTTTTACATTTGATGAGGCCCCATGCATGGGCTTGCGTCGTTTAGCTTTAACGATGTTTCCATGGAGCGCTGCTGAGACAACGCTGAGAATGTAGCAGAACAGTGGTGAGAGGAAAAGGCCTCGAGGTTAATTAGTAAATCTCTCGCCGCCAAAGAAATTGTGGAAAATGTGGCTTTGGGACCAGGAGCCTAATAATAAGGTCAGAAGTTTCAGATAGTGTGTGATAATCTGCTCAAATGTAAGATGCAAAGTTGAATTCTCTCAACGGGTGATCCAAAATGTTTCATCATAATAATGCATCTTACTTGTATCGTTCTTTTTGTACTTCATGCAGACTGTGGTGTGCCAGTATTGACATAGATTTGTTGTCATACTGTAAGGTGGAATAGGGATTACTTTTGACTCTAGGAACAGTGATTTTACCATTTTGACTCTCCCTCGCTGCACCACAGACTAAAGTCAAATGGAAAAATATTCAAACCCATTTTTATTTAGAGTACAACCTTATTCAGTCTCAGTTTCACTTAAGTACAACCCATTCCTTTCAGAAGTGTCCTGGTGATTTGTCTAATGATGAGTGAACTATGAAGTAGATGTGTATTGTAAAGTAAAGGTTTTATTTTCATGAATCACTAATACTGTAGGCAGTGACTGGACTGTGTCTGGAGCAGGAGGCAGAGGGCAAACAGTCAGGTCCTGCCCGTCCACTCGCTTTCATCAAATGTGTGATGGCAGAACAAGGCCACGCTGTACTGGTGTTGCTGCTGACACCAGGACTGTTGGAGCTGCTCCGCCATAACACACGGCATTCACGGGGGATCAGTGATGGATCAGTGGGGGATCACGGATCCACCAGTGGATCAGTGGTGGATCAGTGGGGGATCACGGTGGATCACGGATCCACCAGTGGATCAGTGGGGGATCACGGTGGATCAGTGGGGGATCACGGTGGATCAGTGGGGGATCACGGTGGATCAGTGGGGGATCACGGTGGATCAGTGGGGGATCACGGTGGATCAGTGGGGGATTAGTGGGGATCACGGTGGATCAGTGGGGGATCAGTGGGGGATCAGTGGGGGATCACGGTGGATCAGTGGGGGATCATGGGGGATCAGTGGTGGATCACGGTGGATCAGTGGGGGATCATGGGGGATCAGTGGTGGATCACGGTGGATCAGTGGGGGATCATGGGGGATCAGTGGTGGATCACGGTGGATCACGGTGGATCAGTGGGGGATCACGGTGGATCAGTGGGGGATCAGTGGTGGATCAGTGGTGGATCACGGTGGATCACGGTGGATCAGTGGGGGATCAGTGGTGGATCAGTGGGGGATCAGTGGGGGATCAGTGGGGGATCAGTGGGGGATCAGTGGTGGATCAGTGGGGGATCAGTGGGGGATCAGTGGGGGATCAGTGGGGGATCAGTGGGGGATCATGGTGGATCAGTGGGGGATCATGGGGGATCAGTGGTGGATCACGGTGGATCACGGTGGATCAGTGGGGGATCAGTGGTGGATCAGTGGTGGATCAGTGGGGGATCAGTGGGGGATCAGTGGGGGATCACGGTGGATCAGTGGGGGATCATGGGGGATCAGTGGTGGATCACGGTGGATCAGTGGGGGATCATGGGGGATCAGTGGTGGATCACGGTGGATCATGGGGGATCAGTGGTGGATCACGGTGGATCAGTGGGGGATCACGGTGGATCAGTGGGGGATCAGTGGTGGATCACGGTGGATCACGGTGGATCAGTGGGGGATCAGTGGTGGATCACGGTGGATCAGTGGGGGATCAGTGGTGGATCACGGTGGATCAGTGGGGGATCATGGGGGATCAGTGGTGGATCACGGTGGATCATGGGGGATCAGTGGTGGATCACGGTGGATCAGTGGGGGATCACGGTGGATCAGTGGGGGATCAGTGGTGGATCACGGTGGATCACGGTGGATCAGTGGGGGATCAGTGGTGGATCAGTGGTGGATCAGTGGTGGATCAGTGGGGGATCAGTGGGGGATCAGTGGGGGATCAGTGGGGGATCAGTGGTGGATCACGGTGGATCACGGTGGATCAGTGGGGGATCAGTGGTGGATCAGTGGTGGATCAGTGGTGGATCAGTGGGGGATCAGTGGGGGATCAGTGGTGGATCAGTGGTGGATCAGTGGGGGATCAGTGGGGGATCAGTGGTGGATCAGTGGTGGATCACGGTGGATCAGTGGTGGATCACGGTGGATCAGTGGTGGATCAGTGGTGGATCAGTGGTGGATCAGTGGGGGATCACGGTGGATCAGTGGGGGATCACGGTGGATCAGTGGGGGATCACGGTGGATCAGTGGGGGATTAGTGGGGATCACGGTGGATCAGTGGGGGATCAGTGGGGGATCACGGTGGATCAGTGGGGGATCATGGGGGATCAGTGGTGGATCACGGTGGATCAGTGGGGGATCATGGGGGATCAGTGGTGGATCACGGTGGATCAGTGGGGGATCATGGGGGATCAGTGGTGGATCACGGTGGATCACGGTGGATCAGTGGGGGATCACGGTGGATCAGTGGGGGATCAGTGGTGGATCAGTGGTGGATCACGGTGGATCACGGTGGATCAGTGGGGGATCAGTGGTGGATCAGTGGTGGATCAGTGGGGGATCAGTGGGGGATCAGTGGGGGATCAGTGGTGGATCAGTGGTGGATCAGTGGGGGATCAGTGGGGGATCAGTGGTGGATCAGTGGTGGATCAGTGGTGGATCAGTGGGGGATCAGTGGGGGATCAGTGGTGGATCAGTGGGGGATCAGTGGGGGATCAGTGGGGGATCACGGTGGATCAGTGGGGGATCATGGGGGATCACGGTGGATCAGTGGGGGATCATGGGGGATCAGTGGTGGATCACGGTGGATCAGTGGGGGATCAGTGGTGGATCAGTGGGGGATCAGTGGGGGATCAGTGGGGGATCATGGGGGATCACGGTGGATCAGTGGGGGATCATGGGGGATCAGTGGTGGATCACGGTGGATCAGTGGGGGATCATGGGGGATCAGTGGTGGATCACGGTGGATCATGGGGGATCAGTGGTGGATCACGGTGGATCAGTGGGGGATCACGGTGGATCAGTGGGGGATCAGTGGTGGATCACGGTGGATCACGGTGGATCAGTGGGGGATCAGTGGGGGATCAGTGGTGGATCACGGTGGATCAGTGGGGGATCATGGGGGATCAGTGGTGGATCACGGTGGATCATGGGGGATCAGTGGTGGATCACGGTGGATCAGTGGGGGATCACGGTGGATCAGTGGGGGATCAGTGGTGGATCACGGTGGATCACGGTGGATCAGTGGGGGATCAGTGGTGGATCAGTGGTGGATCAGTGGTGGATCAGTGGTGGATCAGTGGGGGATCAGTGGGGGATCAGTGGGGGATCAGTGGGGGATCAGTGGTGGATCACGGTGGATCAGTGGGGGATCAGTGGTGGATCAGTGGTGGATCAGTGGGGGATCAGTGGGGGATCAGTGGTGGATCAGTGGTGGATCAGTGGGGGATCAGTGGGGGATCAGTGGTGGATCAGTGGTGGATCACGGTGGATCAGTGGTGGATCACGGTGGATCAGTGGTGGATCACGGTGGATCAGTGGTGGATCAGTGGTGGATCAGTGGTGGATCAGTGGGGGATCACGGTGGATCAGTGGGGGATCACGGTGGATCAGTGGGGGATCTCGGTGGATCAGTGGGGGATCTCGGTGGATCAGTGGGGGATCAGTGGGGGATCAGTGGTGGATCAGTGGGGGATCAGTGGTGGATCACGGTGGATCAGTGGTGGATCACGGTGGATCAGTGGGGGATCTCGGTGGATCAGTGGGGGAATCTCGGTGGATCAGTGGGGGATCACGGTGGATCAGTGGTGGATCAGTGGGGGATCTCGGTGGATCAGTGGGGGATCTCGGTGGATCAGTGGGGGATCTCTGTGGATCAGGATCTCGGTGGATCAGTGGGGGATCACGGTGGATCACGGGTGGATCACGGTGGATCAGTGGTGGATCAGTGGGGGTATCACGGTGGATCAGTGGTGGATCACGGTGGATCACGGGTGGATCAGTGGTGGATCAGTGGTGGATCACGGTGGATCACGGTGGATCAGTGGGGGATCACGGTGGATCACTGGGGGATCACGGTGGATCACGGTGGATCAGTGGTGGATCAGTGGGGGATCAGTGGTGGATCACGGTGGATCACGGTGGATCAGTGGGGGATCACGGTGGATCAGTGGGGGATCAGTGGTGGATCAGTGGTGGATCAGTGGTGGATCAGCGGTGGATCAGTGGGGGATCACGGGTGGATCAGTGGGGGATCAGTGGTGGATCACGGGTGGATCACGGTGGATCAGTGGTGGATCAGTGGTGGATCAGTGGTGGATCAGTGGTGGATCACGGGTGGATCAGCGGTGGATCAGCGGTGGATCACGGGTGGATCAGCGGGGGATCAGTGGTGGATCACGGGTGGATCACGGTGGATCAGTGGTGGATCAGTGGTGGATCACGGGTGGATCAGCGGGGGATCACGGGTGGATCACGGTGGATCAGTGGTGGATCAGTGGTGGATCACGGGGGATCAGTGGGGGATCACGGTGGATCAGTGGTGGATCACGGGGGATCAGTGGTGGATCACGGGGGATCAGTGGTGGATCACGGGGGATCAGTGGTGGATCACGGGTGGATCAGTGGGGGATCACGGTGGATCAGTGGTGGATCACGGGTGGATCAGTGGGGGATCAGTGTGGATCACGGTGGATCACGGGGGATCAGTGGGGGATCACGGTGGATCAGTGGGGGATCTCGGTGGATCACGGGGGGATCACGGTGGATCACGGTGGATCACGGGGGATCAGTGGTGGATCACGGGGGATCAGTGGGGGATCAGCGGTGGATCAGTGGGGGATCTCGGTGGATCAGTGGGGGATCTCGGTGGATCACGGGGGGATCAGCGGGGGATCACGGTGGATCAGCGGTGCAGTAGATCACAGTAGCTCAGTGGCAAAGCTCGCATACTGCATAAAAATGATGTAATCAGAGTTGTAAATCCCCCACTGCCCCTGGACTGACCTGACGGACACATAGTTGTGGAAACACTGTTTATCAAAACAGGCCAAAGAACTTTACCGAGCCTTTACATATTTTATCAATGCATTCATTTAATTTCTTTGAGTTTGATCTTGAGCGATCTTAAAATGGCAATCACAATTTTATCACAATTCCATAATTACAGCTGTTATTGTTCCACAATAAGTTACTTAATGTGGGCTTTTTCAAATGTACATTTGCACGTCACACTTTTAAGGCTTTTTAAAGTTTTTTTCTGATTCAAGCCCTAATTGATTTATTACACAATTATTCAATTAACCATTCTTCGATTACAAATCTGTTTTATCTAAGTAAGTAGTAGTAAGTAATCTTTATTTATATACCGCCTTTTCACTGCAGATCTGAGTCTCAAAGCGGTTTACAATTGTTAATTTTTGGGCATTTGTCTCTCACTCCACACAGAGATGGGAGCGGGGCCAGTACAGGAGGCACATGCTAGAACAATTGGACATATTTTTAGTGGTGGAGGAAACCTACGCAGACACGGGGAGAACATGCAAACTCCACTCAGAAAGGCCCTGGTCCGACTGGGATTCGAACCCAGGACCTTCTTGCTGAGAGGCGAGAGTGCTATCCACTCAGCCACTAAACAATTAATGTATGAATCTACTTAAAATTATGAAATGTGGACAGATTGCACATTAAGCCAGAGAATTAATTAAAAACACTTGATGCATTTAGGATGTGGATATTACAAATATAATGCATATAAAATATGAATCTGTTAAATATGCTGTAACGGTGTAAAAACAGAGATTGTGATCTACAGCACTAGAATTCATGTTGTTTTTTTCACTCATTGAATGTGGATTGGATATTTTTTCAAGACGCTGTGTATATAATATATTTATATTTGTATATAGTGTATATATTGTGTGTGCTCCCTGTGTGCTCTTAGTACTGTCCTATATGTGCGATGCAACATCGAAATTTCCCCACTGTAGGACGAATAAAGGAATTCTTATCTTATAACCTGAACTGTAGATAACCTGAACTGTAGATGACCTGAACTGTAGATGACCTGAACTGTGTATGACCTGAACTGTAGATGACCTGAACTGTAGATGACCTGAACTGTAGATGACCTGAACTGTGTATGACCTGAACTGTGTATGACCTGAACTGTAGATGACCTGAACTGTAGATGACCTGAACTGTGTATGACCTGAACTGTAGATGACCTGAACTGTGTATGACCTGAACTGTAGATGACCTGAACTGTAGATGACCTGAACTGTGTATGACCTGAACTGTAGATGACCTGAACTGTAGATGACCTGAACTGTAGATGACCTGAACTGTAGATGACCTGAACTGTAGATGACCTGAACTGTAGATGACCTGAACTGTAGATGACCTGAACTTTAAGCAAGACATTTAGAAATGTCCTATATATATTTTCTTTACCATTTACACTAAATGTGGAATTAAAACTGGAATTATGTTTTTACTCAACTTTAGATGGAGGCCGGATAGATATTTTTAAGACTAATAATGGTCAGCCCAGTCTGGGTCCATGGTCTCTTCACCTGGTGCCTGACTTCATGGTTCTGTATGTGTCTATGTGTAACTGTGCTCATGTGTCCACAGCCGCTTCTCTCCGATGGCCATCGATGGCGTGACGAGCCTGGCGGGGATAAACCTCCCGGGCCACGCCGGCACGGGCTGGTGCATCTTTGTCTACAACCTGGCGCCCGACGCAGACGAGAGCATCCTGTGGCAGATGTTTGGGCCCTTTGGAGCCGTCACCAACGTCAAAGTCATCCGCGACTTCAACACAAACAAATGCAAAGGATTTGGGTTCGTCACCATGACTAACTACGACGAGGCGGCGGTGGCTATTGCCAGTTTAAACGGATATCGTCTCGGCGACCGCGTGCTGCAAGTGTCGTTCAAAACCAACAAAACACACAAAGCCTGATGTGACTGAAGGAGACTGGACTCTTTCTACACGAAGCTTCGTAAAGTTGGATTCACCACATATTTAGCTTCGAGCCACATTACTTTCTGTTCTTCTTGCTATGCTTTGGATCTAGAGAAAAGAGGCGTCGGCGCTGGGCCTGGCGCTGATGGACCGTCTGGACTGGATTAAACTGGTTTAGTCTTGTACTTTTGTGCGGTGCTTTGAGTTGTGTCTGTCGGTTTTGCCTTTAGGGTCTTTGGTGGTTAGAATGTCCTTCTTTTCACATATTTGCCGTTAAGTTGATTTGTAAGTATTCTGTTGTATTATGACTTGGTTATTGGTTGGCTGCATAATGTTGCATATTGTAAACTTATGGACAAAGACAAAAAAAAATTCTTAAGCAGTACCTTGCCAAAGAGCTAAGAACCTCTTTGATGTGGGTTTAAAAGCATCTATTTTTATAAAAAGAAAAATTTGGAGAAACTTTTTACTGGACCTGGAACAAAATATTTTGACTTGGGATACTTTGAGAAATATCTTCATATGACACCTTGTGAGCTTTTGAACTTTACAAGAAAGTTTGCAGCGGTTGAAATTTCTGGAGAGATTTATGATGTAAAAGATACTTTTGAGATGTTTGTATTCTCTTAGATTCTAGATCAATGGCAGTGCTGGTTTCATTAGTAAATCCTCTGTGTCACTGTTGGCGCCTCAAAACGCTGATGTAGACAAACGTGAAGTGAGTTCTTAGGACACACAGGACACTCTGAGCTTTGAGCTGTAAATAATATTTATGTTTGACTATTGGGCCACTTTCAGTTCTACTTTCTACTTGATTGAAAAGTGATTCTGTATTTCTTTTAAAAATGTCTCTTGGTTTAAATATTTATAAGATTTAGTTTTCATTTGGCCTTTGAACCTGATTTGTCCTCTGGACTTGCATTAAGTGCATCAGTTTGTTGGTTGTTTGGTCTGTAGATAGTCTTGCTTCGTAAAAAAAAAAAAAAGTATTAAACTATAGACATTTGTTTTTTTATATATAAACATTATAGATATATATTTATGTGGTACAGAATGGATATAAACCACAGTTTGATTACTTTGTTTTCATACTCATATATATACGTAATGCATATAACCTGTCTTTAAAATGGTAAAAGTGTATATTGCTTTAATCACTTTGGGAGACGGTGAATCATAACGAGGAGCTGATGCAGAGGAGCCGCTTCCCGCCGCCGTGTGCTATGCATTCTAGTTCTGCTTTCCTCAGTTTCTTTGTGTTTGTTGTAAAGTCTCGATGAGCTGCTGCGAGGTGGGACCCTCAGTTTGAGCTTTAACATTTGTGTTTTCTAAATAATGCTTTGATTTGGTCAAACTCCGGTAACTGTGGCTCCCACCTCTTCTCTCAATTCTTAATGTGAGAATGATTATTTATTTGGAGTTGTAATGTCTGACTTGGTTCACATTTTTGAATAGAATAATTTTGAATATTTAAAGAGGATGTACGTGTTATTTACTTTGTGTTTAAATACTTTTTCATGTTCAGTACATCAATAAATATAAGTTGAAGGGCAATGCAGTTTTGGATGTCTTTAATTCTCATGTTTCTGTGATATAGAATAGTTTTAAAGTTTTTTCAGCCGCTAAATACTTCAGAGCTCAAGGGTTTTACTAAGAACGACTTTATATTAGTTTGATTTGAACTTTAAGAAAGCAGAGAAACTGTATAATTGGACTATTGCCTCAAAAGAGATCTTGTGTTGCTAATTTAGTACTGTTGAGTCAGTATTTGAGTCCCACATGTCTAATCCAAGACGTTACGCAAAACTAAAGTGGTTCAGATTTAACAATGTCCAACCAGGAAGTAACTTTATGAAATGTACCAAACTTTACCCTTTTCACTCATAGTTAAGATGGATATAATCTGCCCTGTAAGTTTTTCAAAGTTATGTTTTGGCCGCATCCAAATTCAACAAAAAACGATCGACTTTGACTGTTTTTAGAATGAACTTTTTATGAGATTGTTCAGTGAAATGTTACCTTTTATACACTGCAAAAAATGATCAAATGAGAGAATTGCTTGAATCGAGCTGACGAGATTTGCCAACGAGACGAACAATTTTGACTTGATTCAAGAACTATTGCTTGATTTTTCTCATTCCAAGAGAGAAATGTCTTGTACCTTTTTAAAACAGGATTATCCAGTGGAACAAGAAAAAATTGCTTGTTTTAAGGCTCAGTCAAAATGTGTTCAAAGTTAGATACATTTAGCCAAATTTGAGCATTTTTTTGCAGTGTAGGACGCCAAATGTACTGCCGTAGAGGTCCATGAAAGAGATTTGTTTTGGTAATGTAATATGTGGTCAGATTTGTGCTGAACTTTACAGTCAACCGTGTGTTTTTGATTATGAACAGAACAAAGTTATCACACATGATGGTAGAAGTTCTCGCAGACCCGATCTGATGCCCCAAGTCCCTCCTGCATAAATGTGTCTGGGGCAAACTACCAATCACAGCCTTTTATCCCAACACAGATTATTCATTTCTTGGTGTTCAGTGATTTGAGTTTCAGCAGATGAAAATTTAATTCATCATTTAAAAGATGGGGCGACAGTGGCTCAGTTGGTAGAGCATAAAGACCTACTTCACGACTCCCACTGATGACTGCTGTCGTTGTGTCCTTGGGCAAGGCACTTAAAACCACTTTGCCTGAAGCCCCCGCTGAAAGATCTCAGCTCCTGTGGACTCAGCACCTGCAGGAGGATCAGTGAGGGGCTGGTGCTCTGACTGCCACCCCCCCTGACCCAGAAATGGATTAAGGGGAAGAAGATGGATCGATGGATAATTTCAAAGATATTTAATTTATAAGCTGAAGCCAAAACATGACAAAGTAACATATGCCAAGCCTTTGTTTTGATTTAGTTTATTGTAGGGTTGGGTAGGGTAGGATAGAGTAGGGTGGGGTGGGGTAGGGTAGGGTAGGGTAGGGTAGGGTTGGGTATAGGATAGGGCAGGGTTGGGTTGGTGGAAACAGTACTTTTTCATTTCCCAGGAAAATGAATCTATTGCGACAAAACTGATCACAATTCCTTTCGCTAAAACTAACCTCAAAACTGTTCCGTTCGATTTGTGTTTTTCTAAGTTTTCCACCTCTGACAAAGTGCTGCATAATGGAATAAATAAACAGGAGCTAAAAACATGAACTGAAACAGGCCACAGTGGCTTCATTCAGCAGCCTCATGATCCCACACAGACGCTCTGTGTGTGCTGTGCTAACCTACATTTAAGGTGGATCCGTGCTCCTATGTAGGCCACAAGATAAACTGCTGATGTAGCAGCCGAGGTCATTTGCATATCCTCTGTCTCCTTTTTGATTTATGACGCCACCTTTTATGCTACAGTACAACCTGCTCCGCTGCGACAACAACAATGCAAGATTTACCAACTCACAAACTCAACTTTTTACAGCTGCTGGCTCTCCCTTCAGGCTGGGTTTGATTATGTCTCAGGTTTCAATAATGCAACACGGAGCACTTTTTATAGCCTGGCCCTAGACCCCCCCCCCAAGGTCGTCTGCGGAGCTTACGCCTTTCATACCGCAACACCAGCCTCTTGTGTGGTCAGTTTTCTCCAAACAGACTGCAGAAAGTGATGAAGTATAAGTAAAAAATAGCTCAAATTTGGCTTAATTTGAGCACATTTTGACTGCCTTAAAACAAGATGTGCAATAGAGACAAAGCAAAATGATCTTGTGTTGATAAGATGCAAGAAATGTCTCCCTTGGAATGAGAGGGGGAAATGGCCTTCTCCCATTGGCCAATCTTGTTTTAGGGCTGTCTGAATGTACACAAATTATGATGAAAACCACTTGATTTAAGCGTAGATAGTCCGAGCGTAGATAGTCCGAGCGTAGATAGTCCGAGCGCAGATAGTCCGAGCGTAGATAGTCCGAGCGTAGATAGTCCATAGTCCGAGCGTAGATAGTCCATAGTCCGAGCGTAGATAGTCCGAGCGCAGATAGTCCGAGCGTAGATAGTCCGAGCGCAGATAGTCCGAGCGTAGATAGTCCGAGCGTAGATAGTCCGAGCGTAGATAGTCCATAGTCCGAGCGTAGATAGTCCGAGCGTAGATAGTCCGAGTGTAGATAGTCCGAGCGTAGATAGTCCATAGTCCGAGCGTAGATAGTCCGAGCGTAGATAGTCCATAGTCCGAGCGTAGATAGTCCGAGCGTAGATAGTCCGAGCGTAGATAGTCCGAGTGTAGATAGTCCGAGCGTAGATAGTCCGAGCGTAGATAGTCCGAGCGTAGATAGTCCGAGCGTAGATAGTCCAAGCGTAGATAGTCCGATCGCAGATAGTCCGAGCTTAGATAGTCCGAGCGTAGATAGTCCGAGCGTAGATAGTCCGAGCGTAGATAGTCCGAGCTCAGATAGTCCGAGCTCAGATAGTCCGAGCTCAGATAGTCCGAGCGTAGATAGTCCGAGCGTAGATAGTCCGAGCGTAGATAGTCCGAGCGTAGATAGTCCGAGCGTAGATAGTCCGAGCTCAGATAGTCCGAGCGTAGATAGTCCGAGCGTAGATAGTCCGAGCTCAGATAGTCCGAGCGTAGATAGTCCGAGCGTAGATAGTCCGAGCTCAGATAGTCCGAGCGTAGATAGTCCAGCGCAGATAGTCCGAGCGTAGATAGTCCGAGCGTAGATAGTCCGAGCTCAGATAGTCCGAGCGTAGATAGTCCGAGCGCAGATAGTCCGAGCGTAGATAGTCCGAGCGTAGATAGTCCGAGCTCAGATAGTCCGAGCGTAGATAGTCCGAGCGTAGATAGTCCGAGCGTAGATAGTCCGAGCGTAGATAGTCCATAGTCCGAGCGTAGATAGTCCGAGCGTAGATAGTCCGAGCGTAGATAGTCCATAGTCCGAGCGTAGATAGTCCGAGCGTAGATAGTCCGAGTGTAGATAGTCCGAGCGTAGATAGTCCGAGCGCAGATAGTCCGAGCGTAGATAGTCCATAGTCCGAGCGTAGATAGTCCGAGCGTAGATAGTCCGAGTGTAGATAGTCCGAGCGTAGATAGTCCGAGCGCAGATAGTCCGAGCGTAGATAGTCCGAGCGTAGATAGTCCGAGCGTAGATAGTCCGAGCGTAGATAGTCCGAGCGCAGATAGTCCGAGCGCAGATAGTCCGAGCGCAGATAGTCCGAGCGTAGATAGTCCGAGCGTAGATAGTCCGAGCGTAGATAGTCCGAGCGTAGATAGTCCGATCGCAGATAGTCCGAGTTTAGATAGTCCGAGCGTAGATAGTCCGAGCACAGATAGTCCGAGCTCAGATAGTCCGAGCGTAGATAGTCCGAGCGTAGATAGTCCGAGCGTAGATAGTCCGAGGCGGTCCCGCAGGTCTCTCCCTCAGACCAGTCTCTCCAGAGGATACGATGTAACTAGCTCTGTTCAGGGCTTGGTTTCTTCTTTGATCATGTTGTAGCTTTAGTTCCTCTTCTCTTCCTCACTGTTGTGTGGTTTGGGCTGTTTTGCTGAGTCTGCAGTTACAGCCAGAGGAGTTATAGCCACTTATGCTAACATGCTACTGTGTTTAGCAGCGCTGTAGAGGCTAGAGGACGCAGCCTGTTCTGTGATTGGAGGAGAGCGGGCGTCACGCTAAGTCTCTACTCAGCACTTTTTACGCCTGAATTCATACACAGCTGAATCAATGAGCTCAAGTTTTACATTAGATTACGGATTATAATACAACTTGCATGTAGAAATGAGCATTTTCTTTTTAAATCGAGTATAGGTTCTTTAATAAAGTTACTTACAGATAGCGATACACTCTTCCTTACATTAAGAAAAAGTTCAGTGAAACACACAACTTTTGACTTTTTATAAAACTCTGTTGGGATGTACGACATGTGATATTTATGATCAAATTTGAGTACAGCAGCTTTAAAACCAGGATTAGAAGAGGACAAATCTAGGTCAACATCTGGATTCAACCTGAACTAGAGAGGAGTGGACTTTATAGAAACACATTCCAACTTTTTAAATTCAAAAACAGTATAACAATAGTTTGCACAGGTCATTAGGTGGGCCTATTGCATTATTTCACCCAGTTTAAGTAATATTTAATGTTGTATTATGGACAATATTTCTGATACAAGTTCTCAATTTCCAACCTGGTACCAAGCTCCGGCGATCCAAGATGGCGCCGTATTCAAATGAATGGTTTGTGCTCAGTGGCGCTTTGTGCCGGCACGGTCGCTGACATATTTGCGGAACTCGCCTGGAACTCGCAAAGATCTCTGGGAAACTCGCATGTATTTGGGCGTCGTCTGGTCCTCCCGGTTCTGCGAGGACCAGACGATCTCCCATGATGCGTGTACAGAGGGGCTCTGACCAATCAGAGGGCAGCGTTCTGACCAATCAGAGCTGATCATCAGGGCGGGAGTTAGAGCGGGAGCCAGACGGGCAGAGTTTGTGGCAGTAAAGTGTGGATTTAAAGAAAACCAAAGGATATAAGAAGAAAAAAAAGTTCAGGACGACAAGGGACACTAAAATCGCCACAAAATCTGACCTTTATGAACGCTGCAGGTTCTCTGTCAGGTTCTCTGTCAGGTTCTCTGTCAGGCTCTCTGTCAGGTTCTCTGTCAGGTTCTCTGTCAGGTTCTCTGTCAGGTTCTCTGTCAGCTGAGGTCGAGCTGTTTTAGTTTACATTGAGTTGTATGTGGAAAATGTCTGTGTAGCCCACGTGAATTTAGTCTGGTTCAGTCTGCAGTACCGCGAGAATCCCCCGAGCACATGGGTTCTTCAGCTACAAGCAGTAATACTCTATCCAGTTAATATTATAGATCCATGCCTGGGACCAGCACAACCCAAACTAAACCAAAACGACGCCAATATCAACCGAGCACGAGGCAAATACAAAAAGAGCACATCTGGACAGTGCGTCTGAGCGGCGGTGGCAGCGGCGGCGGCGGCGTGGCGGTAGCGGCGGCGGCGGCGTGGCGGTAGCGGCGGCGGCGGTAGCGGCGGCGGCGGCGGCAGCCACGAGGAGCTCTGGCACCTCCATCCCATAATGAGGCTGTGAAGAAAGAGCGGCAGATTAGAATAACAGCCTTAACTAATCCAGAACCGGCAGATGAGGCTCCATGTTCGGGGGAAACAGCGTGTCATTTCTCATTCTACTGCAAAAAAAAAATCTAAATAGAAGAAGAAGAAATCTCTCTCTCTCTCTCTCTCTCTCTCTCACCCCCCACGCGAAGAAAAGCCCTGAGAATAGTGGAAGTGGTGCGAAAACAGCACTCTCTCCTCCCTCCCCCGCCCGCCTCACCCCCCTCCCCTTCCCGCCTCACCCCCCTCCCCTGCCCGCCTCACCCCCCTCCCCCTCCCCTCCCTCTCGCTGTAGCACCAGTCGACAGAAGAGATCTACGCTCCGACTGTTGACTTTGGAAATCAAAGTGAGCCGCAGCTCGGAGGGAGACGGCTGCTGCTGATTGGTATTGACAAGTCTTGTTCTGTACATTTGGGTAAACAGAGGATTATTCACACACTTGTAGACACTGCTGCAGATATCCCTACGAGAGGTTTCAAAGGGACAGACGCCGACGGTCCAGTTTTTACATTTCAGGAAAGACAAGACGCTTTTCTCCTGTGTCCCAAGAGACCAACGGGATGGGCTGTGTGGGGGTTGCCTGTCTTTTTAGAGATGGATCAAAATGGTTTTTGTGTGACTGTTTTCAATGTTAGATTGAGATTTTTTTACATTTTTTTTTTAAAGGAGTAGCATGTAAAAATGTGGCCCAAAGTGGTACTGCAGCCTCTCCCACTCTCCCTGACTCAGGTTGCCAGATATGCAGACGAATCCAGCTGGGACCATAACAGCTGAATAGACAAGAGTTTTGTCAACAACAAATCTATAACCAACACCTTTTTCACAAAGATAGAAATCCTGGTTTTATTCCTTGTTTTGTCGTTAATGATTTGAGAATCATAACGAGACCTTTTTTAGTTCTGCGCCACATGGTACTTTACCAGTGAGATTATCTCCACGCGGTGAGTTCTGGCAACAAGGATCACGGACTTTCTGATTTGTGAAACGGTGGAGGGCGGGACATCAAAATGAAAACAACAAGAATTAGGGGCTGGAAAAGTAATTTTGAAGTGATTGTGATCATGATTGTTCCCGGCTCTCAGACAAATCTTAGTCAGAGTTGATTGTAAGAAAGTTTTATGTACAGGATATCTTCAGTATTAAATGTTATTATATAAACAAGTACATTCTGAGACTAATATTACACTCTAAATGTGTTGATTTTGTTAAAACACACACACTTATTCACAGTTATAAAAATGTGTATGCTCCCACAGAAATACATTATAAAGTAAAATGCTTTTTTGGCTCTCAACTAAAAAGGTTCTCGATCCCCTGTTTTTAAGGGACAGTGTGTACTATGCAGTGGTTTAATAAAGCAACACAATCACACTTTTGTTGCCAGAATATTCCTGCCTGTGACACTTCTAAGCACTGCTGCGATCCACCTGCTGCGATCCATCCGCTGCGATCCACCTGCTGCGATCCACCCGCTGCGATCCACCCGCTGCGATCCACCCGCTGCGATACACCCGCTGCGATCCACCCGCTGCAATCCACCCGCTGCGATCCACCCGCTGCGATCCACCCGCTGCGATCCACCCGCTGCGATACACCCGCTGCGATCCACCCGCTGCGATCCACCCGCTGCGATCCACCCGCTGCGATCCACCCGCTGCGATCCACCCGCTGCGATCCACCCGCTGCGATCCACCCGCTGCGATCCACCCGCTGCGATACACCCGCTGCGATCCACCCGCTGCGATCCACCCGCTGCGATCCACCCGCTGCAATACACCCGCTGCAATCCACCCGCTGCAATACACCTGCTGCAATACACCTGCTGCAATCCACCTGCTGCAATACACCTGCTGCAATACACCCGCTGCGATCCATCTGCTGCAATCCACCTGCTGCAATACACCTGCTGCAATACACCTGCTGCAATCCATCTGCTGCAATCCATCTGCTGCAATCCACCTGCTGCAATCCACCTGCTGCGATCCACCTGCTGCGATACACCTGCTGCGATCCATCTGCTGCGATCCACCTGCTGCGATCCACCTGCTGCGATCCACCCGCTGCAATACACCCGCTGCAATACACCCGCTGCAATACACCCGCTGCAATACACCCGCTGCAATACACCTGCTGCAATCCACCTGCTGCAATCCACCTGCTGCAATCCACCCGCTGCAATACACCCGCTGCAATCCACCCGCTGCAATCCACCCGCTGCAATCCACCCGCTGCAATCCACCCGCTGCAATCCACCCGCTGCAATCCACCCGCTGCAATCCACCCGCTGCAATCCACCTGCTGCAATCCACCCGCTGCAATCCATCCGCTGCAATCCACCTGCTGCAATCCACCTGCTGCAATCCACCCGCTGCAATCCACCCGCTGCAATCCACCCGCTGCAATCCACCTGCTGCAATCCACCCGCTGCAATCCACCCGCTGCAATCCACCCGCTGCAATCCACCCGCTGCAATCCACCCGCTGCAATCCACCCGCTGCAATCCACCTGCTGCAATCCACCCGCTGCAATCCACCCGCTGCAATCCACCTGCTGCAATCCACCCGCTGCAATCCATCTGCTGCAATCCACCTGCTGCAATCCACCTGCTGCAATCCACCCGCTGCAATCCACCCGCTGCAATCCACCTGCTGCAATCCACCCGCTGCAATCCACCCGCTGCAATCCACCTGCTGCAATACACCCGCTGCAATACACCCGCTGCAATCCACCTGCTGCAATCCACCTGCTGCAATCCACCCGCTGCAATCCACCCGCTGCAATCCACCCGCTGCAATCCATCTGCTGCAATCCACCTGCTGCAATCCACCTGCTGCAATCCACCCGCTGCAATCCACCCGCTGCAATCCACCCGCTGCAATACACCCGCTGCAATCCACCCGCTGCAATACACCTGCTGCAATACACCTGCTGCAATCCACCTGCTGCAATACACCTGCTGCAATACACCCGCTGCGATCCACCCGCTGCAATACACCCGCTGCAATACACCTGCTGCAATCCACCTGCTGCAATACACCTGCTGCAATACACCCGCTGCGATCCACCCGCTGCGATCCACCCGCTGCAATCCACCTGCTGCAATACACCTGCTGCAATACACCTGCTGCAATCCACCTGCTGCAATCCATCTGCTGCAATCCACCTGCTGCAATACACCTGCTGCAATACACCTGCTGCAATCCATCTGCTGCAATCCATCTGCTGCAATCCACCTGCTGCAATCCACCTGCTGCGATCCACCTGCTGCGATACACCTGCTGCGATCCATCTGCTGCGATCCACCTGCTGCGATCCACCTGCTGCGATCCACCCGCTGCAATACACCCGCTGCAATACACCCGCTGCAATACACCCGCTGCAATACACCCGCTGCAATACACCTGCTGCAATCCACCTGCTGCAATCCACCTGCTGCAATCCACCCGCTGCAATACACCCGCTGCAATCCACCCGCTGCAATCCACCCGCTGCAATCCACCCGCTGCAATCCACCCGCTGCAATCCACCCGCTGCAATCCACCCGCTGCAATCCACCCGCTGCAATCCACCTGCTGCAATCCACCCGCTGCAATCCATCTGCTGCAATCCACCTGCTGCAATCCACCTGCTGCAATCCACCCGCTGCAATCCACCCGCTGCAATCCACCCGCTGCAATCCACCTGCTGCAATCCACCCGCTGCAATCCACCCGCTGCAATCCACCCGCTGCAATCCACCCGCTGCAATCCACCCGCTGCAATCCACCCGCTGCAATCCACCTGCTGCAATCCACCCGCTGCAATCCACCCGCTGCAATCCACCTGCTGCAATCCACCCGCTGCAATCCATCTGCTGCAATCCACCTGCTGCAATCCACCTGCTGCAATCCACCCGCTGCAATCCACCCGCTGCAATCCACCTGCTGCAATCCACCCGCTGCAATCCACCCGCTGCAATCCACCTGCTGCAATACACCCGCTGCAATACACCCGCTGCAATCCACCTGCTGCAATCCACCTGCTGCAATCCACCCGCTGCAATCCACCCGCTGCAATCCACCCGCTGCAATCCATCTGCTGCAATCCACCTGCTGCAATCCACCTGCTGCAATCCACCCGCTGCAATCCACCCGCTGCAATCCACCCGCTGCAATCCACCCGCTGCAATCCATCTGCTGCAATCCACCTGCTGCAATCCACCTGCTGCAATCCACCTGCTGCAATCCACCTGCTGCAATACACCCGCTGCAATACACCCGCTGCAATACACCTGCTGCAATACACCTGCTGCAATCCATCTGCTGCAATACACCCGCTGCAATACACCCGCTGCAATACACCCGCTGCAATCCACCCGCTGCAATACACCTGCTGCAATCCACCTGCTGCAATACACCTGCTGCAATCCATCTGCTGCAATACACCTGCTGCAATACACCTGCTGCAATACACCTGCTGCAATACACCTGCTGCAATCCACCTGCTGCAATACACCTGCTGCAATACACCTGCTGCAATCCATCTGCTGCAATACACCTGCTGCAATCCACCTGCTGCAATACACCCGCTGCAATCCACCTGCTGCAATACACCTGCTGCAATCCATCTGCTGCAATACACCCGCTGCAATCCATCTGCTGCAATCCACCTGCTGCAATACACCCGCTGCAATCCATCTGCTGCAATCCACCCGCTGCAATCCACCCGCTGCAATCCATCCGCTGTAATCCACCTGCTGCAATCCACCTGCTGCAATCCACCTGCTGCAATCCACCTGCTGCAATCCACCCGCTGCAATCCACCCGCTGCAATCCACCCGCTGCAATCCACCCGCTGCAATCCACCCGCTGCAATCCACCTGCTGCAATACACCCGCTGCAATCCACCTGCTGCAATCCACCTGCTGCAATCCACCCGCTGCAATCCATCTGCTGCAATCCACCCGCTGCAATCCACCTGCTGCAATACACCCGCTGCAATCCACCTGCTGCAATCCACCTGCTGCAATCCACCCGCTGCAATCCATCTGCTGCAATCCATCTGCTGCAATCCACCTGCTGCAATCCACCCGCTGCAATACACCTGCTGCAATCCACCTGCTGCAATACACCTGCTGCAATACACCTGCTGCAATCCATCTGCTGCAATCCACCTGCTGCAATCCACCTGCTGCAATCGACCTGCTGCAATACACCCGCTGCAATACACCCGCTGCAATACACCCGCTGCAATACACCCGCTGCAATACACCCGCTGCAATCCACCCGCTGCAATACACCTGCTGCAATCCATCTGCTGCAATACACCTGCTGCAATACACCTGCTGCAATACACCTGCTGCAATCCACCTGCTGCAATACACCTGCTGCAATACACCTGCTGCAATCCATCTGCTGCAATACACCTGCTGCAATCCACCTGCTGCAATACACCTGCTGCAATCCATCTAAGCAGCACAAACTCTGCTTAGAACATGTTTTTGTGTCTGCTTTCAAAAAACAGTTGCAAAATATGGAGGAATGTTTGTTTGTGAATATACAAGTGTGTCCGGAGCCAATTTAAGGCAACATTTCAACAAAATGGCAGATTAGGAAGGGGCGACAGTAGCTCAGTTGGTAGAGCATTGGCCTTAAGGCCAGAAGGTTGTGGGTTCAATTCCCACCTCTGCACCTTCTCCATCGACTTCCACTGATGACTGCTGTCGTTGTGTCCTTGGGCAAGACACTTAACCCCACTTTGCCCAAAGCCCCTACTGAAAGATCAAGGCTATGCTCACACTCAGAGAGCAGCCGTCCTCCTGTGGACTCACCACCTGCAGAGGGTCAGTGAGGGGCTGGGGCTATGAGACTTGGGTGGCATCTCTGACTGCCACCCCCCTGACCCAGAAATGGATTAAAGGGAAGAAATCCACAATATCGCCGTGATATTTATAACTAAGAATAACTCCACTTTTGTTCAGAAAAGTTCGAATATAATTTTTCAATGTGACCGATAATTTAGGCTATGGCTGCAAATAAACAGATATGGTGCTATTGCTATTGCTATTGCTAATGCTATTGCTAAAGCTAATGCTATTGCTGATGCTAATACTAATACTAATGCTATTGCTAAAGCTAAAGCTAATGCTAAAGCTAATGCTATTGCTATTGCTGATGCTAATACTAATGCTGATGCTGATACTAATGCTAATACTGATGCTAATGCTATTGCTGATGCTATTGCCGATGCTATTGCTAATACCAATGCTAATGCTAATGCTCATGTTAATGCTAGTGCTATTGCTAATACCAATGCTAATGTTAATGCACATGTTAATGCTAATGCTATTGCTAATACTAATGCTAATGCCGATGCCATTGCTAAAGTGCAAGTTTGTAATTAGGTCATTTTTAGAGTTATATTCATCACCTTGATTGACAATGATGGGAATAGACTCGCTTGGACAAAAAGGAGAAGAGCACCGCAGTTTTTTAACTTTATCCAGCTGTGTTTGTGCAAATGTGAGCAAGGCACTGATGCACAATTTTCTTCGGGATCAATGAAGTATCAATCTATCTACAGTACCTGTGATACCAAAATGTCCAGTGGAAGGTAGTAGTAAGTTTGTTTATAGGTCAAAGTTAGCATCTATTGTTAGCTTTGTGTATATATTATTCTTATGATTGCTATCTGCATCATTACAGACATTACCTTTTTCAAATATGAGCTTAGATATTCATTTGTGGTTGGTCTTTTTTTTGAGTAGTGTGTTTTGGTTCGGCGTACATTGAAATCTCTTGTTTGTCTCTGATCTGGATGCTCACTCGCTGCTTTGGTTCTGCTTTAGTTCTCTTACTGTAAATTAGTCTTAATTAAGTATATTGTGGAATGGAAAACAGAGAGTACAGTGTGTATAAGCTGCAGAAGTGACAGAGTCTGTGTTTATGAAACCTAAGATAACATTTTGTATTGTAACCGTGTAGATCTGATTTACTGTTCTATCTTTCTAACATTGATTCATCGATTGGTAACATTGGATTTGAATGATTTTTCTGTTCACGATTTCAATTATATGTTTTTGCTGGGATGAATCTAACTATAAATATAAATACAAAAATATGCTAAAAGATTAAAGGGGATATACATGTTTTCTACCTGGACCTAAATCATAATTTCAGTAACTTTCAGCTGTGAGAGGGGATTTTTTAAAACCCAAAACGTGGTCTTTCTACTAGAGCCAACCCCCAGACACCAGCTGTAGCCTCATTCATTATTTATTTAAGAAAAACTTTGGGACTTTGGAGTTTGAGTTGCTGCTTTGCAGATATGTTTTTATGATTTCAGTAAATGAGTCTTCATTGGTTTGTGAAGTGTACGCACTGCTGCATGTGCACGAAGGAGATGTATATTACAAAAATGAATATGCATGTATGTATGTATGTGTAGTAGTAATATTTATTTATATACTGCCTTTTCACTGCAGATCTGAGTCTCAAAGCGGTTTACAATTGTTAATTTTGGGCATTTGTCTCTCACTCTACACAGAGATGGGAGCAGGGCCAGTACAGGAGGCACACAGACCTATTGTACATATTTTTAGTGGTAGGGGAAACCTACGTAGACACGGGGAGAACATGCAAACTCCACTCAGGAAGACCCTGGTCCGACCGGGATTCGAACCCAGGACCTTCTGGCTGAGAGGCAAGAGTGCTAACCACTCAGCCACCTTGGTGTGTATGTGAGCATACATTTATGTACGTGTGTGTGCACATGCATTAATATATATATAAATATTTAATACCCTTCCTTTTTAAATTATTATTATTATTATTTTCTATTATTATTGTTACTATTATTTTGTTTTATTATTTGTAGTGTATTATAATTATTAGTATTTTTTGTATTTCTGTTTTAATTTTTTTAATTATTTTTTTATTTTATGTAATCCTTTCTTTGCATTATAAATGTAAAAGCAATATATAAATTATGACATTCTCCTTGAATTGTAAAGGCAAAAACTCAAATATAAAGTGTTAAAAAAATAATAATAAAAGAGTAAATGAGTCTTCACAGGTCAAGACTAAAGGCCTCACCGTCAAAAAATGTTCAGTGAATTGTTTAGATATATTTCCAAGAGTGAGATTGACGCGCACATCCAATTCAAAGTAGCGTGCAAAAAAGTCAGAAATAATTGGACTTTGTCTGATGAGGGATAGTGACCGGAAACGTCACATTGTGTGGTGAGAATTAAAATCTCTTGGGATCAAAAGCTGTGCAGAGTCATCTCCATCTTTTTCATTGATATATTTCCAGTCATTTTCAGGCCCTAAAGTAAGAGTAACAAATGCATTCCTCGAAACAGAAACAACGTGAATAAATAATTAGAAAAGTATTTTGTTTTAACTAACATAACACACTAAATTAAATCCTAACCTCCCTTTAATCCAAACATAATTGTGTGTCGAAAACCATTGGCTGACAAACTGTAACTATACTGCTGTCCACGGAAATGTGGAGGAGTGAGGAGTTAAAATCCGTAAAAATAATACAGTTTCCATTATTATTATTATTTTTGCTCAGACATAAATGTGAATATTGGTTTTCTTGTTATTGAAGAAAAGTCAGGGGTTCGTAAACTTGTCTGAGACCCCAAAACTAGCTTTGAATTCAACTCATGACTCACGAAATGATTAGTAGCATCAACGCATGTAAAAAATTGTTTGTTATTGTACCTTTACATGATTCAGATTCAGTTTATTTGCCATTTGCAGTAAAAAAAAAACACATTGGAATACATTAGCAAAAGTCTCCAGTGTGCACAGACAAATACAGACATAAAACAACATTAAAATTACGGAAATAAAACAAATAAAACAGTAAACAAATGTCACTGTGAAATGGATCGACTAAAACAGTTTCAAAACAAGTGCAAATCATTAAAGTGCTCTGTTCACACTGATAACAGCCTGTGGATAAAAACTGTTAGCGTAACGAGATGTCCTGCATCTCAGAGAGCGATATCTTCTGGAACAGGGAAGAAGCTGGAACATGGCTTTTCCAGGGTGGCCAGAAGAGTCATTGATAATTCTTAGATGTACTTTAAACTATAGTATTTGTACGCAATAATAGATTAAAGTCGGTAGCAACTTATGGTCCAGCATGCACTATAGTTTTAGCACGTGGACCACATTTGGAGAAGGGAATTCAAATAGAGATCAGAAGTGATGAGCTGAAGATATAGAGAGAGGTTTCCCACTTTTGAAGGGGAGGAGGAGGGTGACTGCATGAGCTCGACCGCAGTGCAAAACACTCGAGCTTAAGGTGATCACTCATTCAAAATGTTTTTATTGGGATGTCCGTCAGCATTTAGATGTCTTCCCCTCACGTCCTCACATTTTCAGTCCCAGTGGATTGGACTGTCGAGGTCTTCCATCCCAGATTCTCTTGAGATAAATACATTTTTATTGAATGGGACCTGTGTCCTTGGTAATTATCAAGAAATGTGGAAATAATCTCCCTCTGCCCGGTGGCTGAGTGGACAGCACTCTCGCCTCTCAGCAAGAAGGTCCTGGTTTCGAATCCCGGTGGGAACAGGGCCTTTCTGAGTGGAGTTTACATGTTCTCCCCGTGTCTGCGTAGGTTTCCTCCAGGTGCTCCGGTTTCCCCTACCACTAAAAACATGCACAATAGGTCTGAATGTAAATGAGAGAGTGAATGGATGGTGTTGGAGCTGATGGTCCAGTGTGTTCTGGACTCGCTTCTGTCATCACCGTGTGTGGAAGGATTGGAACAATATATGACTCTGAACATTGGAAAGTGCTTTGGGTCTGTACCTTGGGCTGTAAAATGTGCTATATAAATAAACATTCCTTATATTACTTACTTACTCTGCTAAGTGTCCCATCACCCCACTTTGTGAACCACTGGTATTAATGAAGTGGTGGGATACAATTTATCTCAGTTACATTATTGTATATATATATATTTATGTATTTAAATAACCTTCTGCAGTCTGAAAGGATATAGCTGCTTTCTATTACGTTTAGCAAATTCTCACTTGGACTGAGAAGGGAGGGGCTCAGCTGGAGCGGGGCCATTTGTTTTGATGAGAGTCGAGTTAATTAATACACAGTCCCTGAGCACACGGAGGCGAGGTGAGGAGCAGGCCACGAGAAAGAAAGAAAGAAAGGCTTGTGTGGGTCGGCACGGTGGCTGAGTGGTTAGCATTCTGGCTTCTCAGCTCTATTTGGGTGCTGGGATCTTAAAGGATTCGAGTATCCAATGATCCTATAGTCGGAATATGGCCTCTCTGAGTGGTGTTTGCATGTTCTGCCTGTGTCTGCATACTTTTCTTACGAGTGATTTCTGTTTCCCCTACCACTAAATGATGATCTTCAATAAGAAATATCCTGCAGATGTGGTTGCCCTGACCAAGCCGAGCATCAACATCTGGAGACGGGTCCCCGGGCGCTGTGCTACGACGACCATTGCTCCTGACAGACGCCTTCATCGTTTCATCTTGAGTTCACCGTCTACTACCACAGGGTTGTACTGTACAAGTGCAGCTGACACGATCGCACAGAGAAGGAAGTACCGGTGCTCCTGGCGTCGGGCGTCTCTGGAGGATCTCGGACCCAGACACGGAGCTGCACTCATTGTTGAAGAACCTTATGTAAGAACACGAAAATCTGCTCGCTCAAACGGGTCTGCATCGAATACCCTTCATCATCAGCCTCTCAGGTCATGCGTTGGTCAGTCATGCAGCTGATTTTTAATAAACAGCCTTCAAAAAGGTAATGAGGTGGCAGTGGGGAAAGGGTTCAAACTGTTCTAGAGCTCTATGGATGTGCATTATTCGGAGTTATTGATACCAACTTCTCTTCTCAGCTTTGGATCCAGAACTAACTAGAAGCATAAAAACACATCATTTTTGATTGAAGCAGTCTTCTATCAAGCCGCAGTCTAAAGGTAGTCCTCTTTTCCTCATGCATTCTGAGCGCGGTCATTTCAATTCGCTGTGATGAGACTCCAATGGCTTTTCGCAACCTTCGAAGGTTAGAGCGGTGTAAAGTTGATAACAACTAGCATGCCAACGCTGTAGCTGGTCATCAGACTTTTAGAAAATGTAGTTTTGCATAAGTGTTGTATCCCAGTTGATAAATGTTGTAAAAACCTATCTGCTGATTCTCAATGCGCCACGTACTTGTAATATGTAGACCACACGAGGGTTCAGCAATTTGCGTTTGTGTTTCGCCGCAAAAAAGGTCCTGGGTTTGATTCCAACTCCCAAAAAAGTACGTTCCATAGGTTTGAATTAACCTGGTCGTACCACAACATAGTGCAAAATACATTTCGTACTAAGGTCTGGAGGCGCTTCATTGACTCCGTTAACAGGTGGGAGGGGTTAACTCCTTTGGCAGATTGAAACGATTGGATCTGAGTTTACCGTGACGTATGTAATGCGTCCGAGTGAGTCGTTAGCATTTAGCCTAGCTTTAGCCATCTACTTTGCCGCTAACGGAGCCCATGGGGAGTAGCGCCACAATTTTTTCCAGCGATTACATTTGCTAAACATTCCTCTTGCTCCGGCTTCAATTTCTTGATAGAACCAGACCAGAATACTTTACTATGGTATTTTTCGCCATTACCAAACTACGACCTTCCCGTTTGACGCAAACTCTTGACGTCACCCACAACTAACTACAACACCCGCCTTCCGCACTCTCTGATTGGTCGGTCGAAATTCAACCGATTGTAATCGCAAACACAGGGACCAGACCCAGACGTTACAAGCAGTGAAATCATGTGTGATGTGAGTGTACGGATGGATAAGGCCAGGCTAGGTATGAATGAGTGATGATGGAGAATGATGGTTGGAGGCTTTGATGCGGCAGGTTTTGCTTCAGCATGTGGGTGAGAAATTACACCAAAATTGTAAAGCGATTTGTTTACCCTTGGTCTGTACATTTTTGAGTAACTGTAAGAATGTGCAATACGGTATTACGATGTGTCTCACCTCACTTTATGTTTTCTATTGATTCTGTCCAAATCCTATGCTGATTAATATATAAATAGTCATAGCCATTGCTACAAATATTAACGTGGAGCCCTATATATCATCAAAAAGTACTAATTTCATATATTTATTGTCATGACAGAAGTGTTGTGTTTTTCTATATCTGTATCTCTTTCGGTGCTACTTTTCTTCTGCTACAAGAATGATATTTCCCAACAGGTGACAACTGGTTCTTTTATCTTAAGCAATGTTTTCAAAATCACAAAGTCAACAAAATTATAGCTCATTTATAAAGACCCAAAATATAGAGATAATGTGATTTTAGTGTGAAAACTTTCTCTGGACCCTGCATGTTGCAAATACCAAATGTAAAAGCAATACGTACGAATACTTTTTACAACACAAAAAGTGAGCACAGGTATTTTTATTTTACTACAAAAAACAAATAAATTCCACTAATGGCACGTCAGAAAATCCCGTTTGCTCTCGTCGAACCATTCAAACGGACAAACACTTCTTCAGCTTCATAATAAACTGGACATTTTGGCCTCCACCGCAGACCTCGGCCTCTCGCTCCAGTCTCGCTGCTTCTTCTCCGTCTGACTTAACCTGCCTCCTCAGTCACCGCTCGCCGAACACTCAGTCTCCCCTTAAACTCATGTGAGAACTCTCGTCTGCCGAGCGCCATCAAACAAAAGAGAAAGTTGCCGCGAGACACACGACGAAACCCGCGGGACCCACCCCTCCGTTTCCTTTTCCTTCCCTGCTCTACAACTCTGTGCCGTCTCTCTGATTCTCCCATTTATTATAGCTGGCAAAAACACCACTTCGGGACCTTACTTGTCTCCCAAACAAACAGTTTTTCTATTTTTTGTTTTTTTTTCATCTGTGCGCATTCAGTTTTCCGTCTATTGTTCAACACCGGCGCGACAACAGCAAGCTGCACTTCCATTGACCGGCTTGCACAATATCTCATTTTAATAACCATTTTATCACGTCCTGGAATCGGTAAACATCTATAGCGGACACAAAGATGCTAAAAATATCCCCCGCAAATAAATAAATCCCCCATTTTCCCAACTAGGACGAAACGGTTGATACCGGAATCCAATTTTAAACGCTTTCGCCGGCTTTTTGGTGACTGTTTAGAATTCACTCGATAATTACCATATTAAAATTCATGTAGGAGTCGGTGCGGTTGTGTTGGGGAAAGATAAGAGAAGAAAAAGGCTTGCGAACTGGAGGCCTATCAGTCTGTTGCCGGAATTGCTTCATAATTGCTGAGAGATGCGCGCCGAAATTCGCCCCCGCTAAAAATAATGCAAAGTTTACTAATGCGACGGTGCAGAGGGAATGGATTTAACCTCTTGGTGAAAGCGTGAGCGAGAGAAAGAGCGAGAAAGACAGAGGGAGCAGGGTTTTTGGACGCAGCGTGAGCGATATTGGGGGATTGGGATGGGATTCTCCGGCCTGACACATTGGGGTTGTGTTCTGCGGAGCTTCGCGCTGAGATCAAACTCCCCATCGTACTGCTATTTGCATAGATTTGTCAAAAGTTGAAATCTTTTGTGGATTATTTGGCTTGTGTAAAGTGTAAGATATTCGGCTTAGGTTGGAATTTGGAGCAGCGCAGTTGTTTGAGATGGGATTTTAGTAACAGTTAAATGTAATAAAGAAAGATATTAGTAGGTCAGATGTGGGTTGGAGGGACGGTTGTGTTACCGATAGCTTTCAAACCACTTCAAATGGAATTATGTGATAAAATCCAACTAGTTGCTGGCTCAAAAAAATAAGTTTGTTCAAGGACTAGTTTAAGAAGAATAAGGTCCATGCCTAAACATGATATACACACACACATCAAGGCAAGCAGCCAACATCACTTCCGCGCTCCTTATAGGCAAAGTGTCTTGCCCAAGGACACAACGACATCATGTGGGATTCGGTGGAGAAGGTCTCGTGGTGGGCTCGAACCCACGACCTTCAGGCTCAGAGGCCAACGCTCTACCAACTGAGCCACTTTAGTATTTTTGGTCTCTCTTAGATCAGCGTTTCTTGTGTGTAACATTTGCGGCCTCTTTGCCCAGGACTCCCTTTTATAAAGTGGTTATTAATCTCAATGGGACTTTTCTGGTTAAATAAAGGTTAAATGAAGAAATAATAAAAATTAGGAAGAAAAATTAAAAAGTGAGGACCGTTCTTACTCAGCCCCAAAAGTCCAATAGTGACTCACTGGATTCGTTCTTATTCTTTCTAAGCAGGGCATAAAGACGCCATGTTGTGGTTTTGATTGGTTCACAATATTTCACTTTTAAAAGACTCTTTCTGTTGTGACAAAAATGGCATTGGATTCTAGATCAGATAAGACAGACTTTATTGATCTCACACTGGAGAAATGGACACGTCACATTTGGCACAGATAGGATCACTCAGATTGTGCAAAAGACAGAAGTGTGCGACATGTTGAAGGTTAAAAACACAGTCTGTGCCGGATTTAATTATGTACAATAAAAAAGTGGCAATAGAAAATAAAAAAAGTGTTTGTCTTACTGTGAAACCATCTGTATTGAAAACAAGCCAGTTCCAGGTCATGTCTGTGGAGACGAGTACGATCTAGAGTTTTTGAGAAGTAAAAATATCTATCAATATGTTGAATGTAAGTTTAAAGTTATTTGAAAGAACATAGATTTAAGATGGAATTTCTTTAAAAACACGATTTTTCTTGAATAAATTGCGGACTAAAACAACCCAAAAAAGTCAGTTTCAAAAGTGAAAGTAACTTATTAAAGCTGGGGTATCTAAAACCGTAGTAGTAGTAGTTGTAGTGGTAGTAGTGTAAGTTCTTTGAAAGAGCATAGATTTAAAGTTATTGTCTGGAGTTTGTCAGAAAGAGAGACAGAGAGGTGCTTGATTTAAAAAAAACGGCGCAAGCTCCTCCCCCTTCCTTTCTGATTGGTCTACACCTACGTTTCCGTAACACTTTGAAATGTTAATCAGAGAACACATTATACATATACATTATTAATACACATGCACGGAGGTTTTCAGAATTATTTGTGAACGTTTTAATGAAAAATATAATGTTTTTATGCACAAAAAAAGCGATCGCAGCAAACCAGGAAGTGCTAATATCATGAATTGCACATTATAGGACACATCTGCAGAGGATCTGATTATGGATATAGGTTCAGTATATAAATGAGTACCTCAGCGCGGATGTTCCGAATTCGTTCAGTTTTCATGTTGTTCCAGAGCCTAATAGAGGCTTGATTCGGAGGTTCCGCGAAAACAAACAACTGAGCATGTGCGTAGCTGCAGCATCAGCGCCGATGATTGACAGCCCTTGGCATGACTCGATTGGTTAACCTCGACGGCACCGTGGATTCTGAACTATAGCTAAGAGCAGGGAAGGCGGGACTTGCCCGTAATATTAGAATTGATAAAATTACTTATTTTATATCAACATTTAAGGCCAGGAGGTCAATTTAACACATTTCCTAAAATTTGTAATTAATTTAGAGTTACAGACTATCACTTTAAGATGGAATTTCTTTAAAAACACAATTTTTCTTGAATAAATTGCGGACTAAAACAACCCAAAAAAGTCAGTTTCAAAAGTGAAAGTAACTTATTAAAGCTGGGGTACCTAACATTGAAACCGTAGTAGTAGTGGTTGGTAGTAGTGTAAGTTTAAAGTTCTTTGAAAGAGCATAGATTTAAGATGGAATTTCATTAAAAACACAATTTTTCTTGAATAAATTGCGGACTAAAACAGCACAAAAAAACATATTTCAAAAGTGAAAGTAACTTATTAAAGCTGGGGTACCTAACATTGAAACTGTCCATTATATCTATACTCGTGTGCGTATGTTCGACCTCTGTGTTGTTCAAAAACATTCTAAACTCATTCACTTTCCGCGTCTTGTGCGTCTGGAAAACTTTTATCCTCCAGAATCCGTGTCTGTCGGATGCTCATGACCTTTTCGGCGTTTGTCGCACTTTATGGCAGCTCGTCACCGTGGCGACTGGCGGAGGCACAGCCAGTTTCCGAGGCTTACCGAACGGATTATGGAGTCATTGTGCGACTGTCTCACAATGACATTCAGACACAATCGCTCTTCAGATGTAGAAATGGAAATTCAGCCGCTAATATTTTGTGTTTCACGCCGGATATCGTCAAGTCTGAAGCAAATTTATGAAAACGGAATGATTTACTGGTATAAATATTTGATTACCTTTGCTAACAGCAGATGGCTACAAGCAAAACAAACTCCAAATGATCCAGTACTTGAGCAGGATGTCCGTAGCTATTCTCACTTCTTCTTTTAATCGATTGTTAAATGGAGACAATGTCATTTTCGGCTGGAACGTCTGTCTGCCTGGTGTGGACTTCTTCATGACTTTTACCTGATATTTTTTATGGTATTGGTTCTTTTTCAGTGTTTCATGCCTTCTGTTTGTCCCACTTGTGTGTCCCTGTGTGTATTCAAACCCTGTGCTCCTCTCCTCTTGTTGTTGGTCCATTGTGTTTTCGTCCCTGTAACATCTTGGTTTCAGTTTGGAATTCAGTCTGTAACCCTGGATTTTGTTATTTCTGAGTTTTTTTTTAATTAAATCTAATATTTTTGGCAGTCCTGCATTGTTGGTCCTTCCTCCTTCTTTGAACATGACAATGCCAGCTGTTTGTGTCTCTTCAGATTTACATTGACTAACAGAATTTAGATTAAGATTAAGATTAAGAGATCCTTTATTCATCCCACAGTGGGGAAATGTCAGTGTTGCATCACAAGTTATAGAACAGTGGGAAAGTGAACAATAGCTATACTAATAAGAGTAAAACAAAATCTCTAACTCTAGCATCAATAAAAGAATAAAATCTCTATCTTGAAAATAATAATAAAAGTAGGTATTTTATTACTCAAAAATACCTTATTTTTGATAAACTACTTTCAATAGAGCTGACAAAGAAAAGTCCTGTCAAAGCAGTTACTGTATTTCTCAATAGAAGCCACTAATAACAGACTTCACACCACAGCAGTTATTTGCGGCACTTTTCTCAACAATATAGCACTTTTTTCAGCTGTAAGAGCAATCTCTTACAGCGGACATTGCTAACATTACTTATATGAACATTCTATACCTCGATGATGGTCTAAAACCACCCAAGTAAGTCTACGTGGCAGTGCAGTGGTGCTTGTGCTTCACAGCAAGAAACATGGCCCCTTTGTAGAGTTTGCATGTTCTCCCTGTGCCTGTGTAGGTCTGGCATGTGACTCATGTAAGGCCTGTCTGTAAAAGGCACCGTGTGAATAGATATGGCTTAGTCACTATGTTGTTGACTGTGCAGAGGACTTATATAAATGTAAATGTGCACTTTATCGTCCCCGTAGGGTCATTCGTCCTCTGCATTTGACCCCCTCTGATGCCACTAAGGCTTCTGGCACAGTGGTAGTAGTAAGTAAGTAGTAATGTTTATTTTATATAGCGCATTTTTACAGACCAAGATCACACAAAGCACTTTACAATGTTCAGATATTGTTCCAATCACTCCACACCTGATGACGGAAGTGAGTCGCTGAACACGCTGGCCCCCCATCAAAGCCCCCAATCAACACCATCCATCCACTCTCTCATCTATATTCATACCTATTGAAAGTGCGCCTCTTGGCAATGGTCTGCACTTTATGAGGAATGTTCCAGTTTTCCAGTGTGGTCTAATTTGTATCCATATCCATTATTTCAATCTATTTTTTACCCCTTTCTTGCAATAAGAGCAGCCACCAGTCCATCGCTGACCCCTCCGGCAGGTGGTGGGTCCAGAGGAATATGGCTGACCTTGATGTTTCAGCGTGGGCTTCGGGCAAAGTGGGGTGACGTATCTTGCCCATTGACACAACGGCAGCAGACATGAATGGGAGCAGTTGGAGAAGGTCTTGTGGGGGGATCAAACCCACAACCTTCAGACCCAAAGGCCAATGTTCTACCAGCGCTTATGCATCACGGGAAGAAGATCCAGGGTTTGGTTCCACCTCCAGGCCTTTCCATGTGGAGTTTTAATGCGTCTGTGTAGGTTTCCTCCAGGTGCTCCGGTTTCCCCTTCCATTAAAAACCTGTACAATGTAATGTGTTCGTCGTCACCGTGTCACGAATTGTAGAGCACTTTGCGTGACCTTGGTCTGTGAAATCTGAATAACAAATACTTACTTGAATCAAAGCGCTGACAAAGTGCTGGCAGACTTTTAGTTTATTAATTTTTTTACGCGTTCGGCAGGATCTAAAGACTGAAGACATCTTCGAGCAGGTCAGGGAAAACAATTATGAAATAGTAAAAAGCTGTGAAGCTGTGTGTTCTTTTTATAGTTTGCAATTATATAAAAGAAATTTCAAAACAGCTTGTGTCTATTCAGCTTCCTCTTTCACATTTTTTTTTTTCAGTATCTTACCACTAAAACCTGCGTCAATCGTAATCATTCTGAAACCCATGGAAACCAGCATTTGCATAGATCGCGTTCCGTTTCAGCCCCGCAACCCGGACCCCACTATAACACACACACAGGCACACACACACACACACACACACAATGTACAGATGTCGTGCGACGCTCCGTATCGCCACACAACGCCACGGAAATCTAAAGGTTGCGGCTGCTATAGGATGCTGCGAACAAATCTTCTCTGATGAAATATTGATGCCGCAGACTTTGATTCTACAACGGCTACTTTTGATCCAGATCTGTCACAAAAATATATCCTTCCCATTTTTCCTTTCTTTTCCTACGCATCCAGAGCTGCAGTACATGACCACTTTGGGAGAATGCATTTAAGTCTTTGATCAGACCTGTAGACTTTGAAGAAGGCGTCAAGCTGGTCTACAATGGCGTCGCCGGAGAGGTAGGAGCGGTAGCAGTTCATCCAGAGCGATCATGGGCCTCTTGGCTGCATCTCTGATCAGTCTTCTCCTTGTTTGAGATGAAAGTTTGGAGGGACGGCCGGGTCTTGGTAGATTTGCAGTGGTCTGATACACCTTCCATTTCAATATAATTGCTTGTACAGTGCTCCTTGAGATGTTTAAAGCTTGGGAAATCTTTTTGTATCCAAATCCGTCTTTAAACTTCTCCACAACAGTATCTCGGACCTGCCTGGTGTGTTCCTTTGTCTTCATGGTTCTCTCTGTGCTTTAAACAGAACCCTGAGACTATCAAAGAGCAGGTGCATTTATACGGAGACTTGATTACACACAGGTGCATTCTATTTATCATCATCAGTCATTTAGGACAACATTGGATCATTCAAAGATCCTCACTGAACTTCTGGACTGAGTTTGCTGCACTGAAAGCAAAGGGGCCGAATAATATTGCACGCCCCACTTTTCAGTTTTTTATTTGTTAAAAAAGTTTAAATTATCCAACAAATTTCATTCCACTTCACGATTGTGTCCCACTTGTTGTTGATTCATGACAAAAAATTAAAATGTTATATCTTTATGTTTGAAGCCTGAAATATGGCAAAATGTTGAAAGGTTCAAGGGGGCCGAATACTTTCGCAAGGCACTGTATCTCTGATCTCTCTCTCAGATCTCTCTCTCTGATCGCTCTCTCTGGTCTCTTTCATGGTCTCTCCCTGATCTCTCTTCCTTGTCTCTATCTTTGATCTCTCTCTCTGGTCTCTCTCTCTGATCTCTCTCTCTGATTGCTCTCTCTGGTCTCTCTCTGGTCTCTCTCTCTGATTGCTCTCTCTGGTCTCTCTCTGATCGCTCTCTCTCTCTGGTCTCTCTCTGGTCTCTCTCTGGTCTTTCTCTCTGGCCTCTCTTCTAGTTTATCACTCTGAAGCCACATCTCAATATGGCCTCGCTGTAGTAGTTGTAGTTGTAATAGTAGTAGCAGTAGCAGTAGCAGTAGTAGTGGTAGTGGTAGTGGTAGTAGTAGTAGTGGTAGTGGTAGTGGTAGTGGTAGTGGTAGTGGTAGTGGTAGTGGTAGTGGTAGTGGTAGTAGTAGTAGTAGTAGTAGTAGTAGTAGTCCGGGCGTGTACCAGGCGTTGCTACAGTTGTTGACTGTAATGTCTTTGGATGGTGCTCCGGTTATAGACGCTTGAGTCAACGCTGTCTGGGAGAAGAACCGCTGACTCAGGCTTTCTGCTGCATCTCGAGCGCTTCACTGTTGGCAGATTTAGAGTTATGATTTTGAACGTTCGACCAGGGAAAGATTACAGGCTTCTGGAGGCCCGCCGGAGTCACAAAGTACAGGGTTCACAGGGAAAACTTTCAAAATGTGCCGGTCTGGTTTACTTTGAAATGAATTGAGCACTTTTGGGGAAGAAAATGTGTTTACAAGTCACTTAAAGGAGTCATGTAATAATAATAATAATAAGGCATTGGTTTTATATTGCGCTTTTAGGACAGACTTTTTCATTTCACTCCATACATGGTGGTGATAAACTGCTACTGTAGCCACAACTGCCCTGGGGCAACCAGTATGTGCCATTTGAGATCTATCCACGGCAATATGTGCTTGGTGAAGTTTTGACAAGTTGGCAGTGAGGAAAACTGTGCAATATGAGAAGTAAGCCATTTTTCATTCATTCATTCATTCATTTTCAACCCCTTTATTAGTCCATTCTGGGACAGGGGGGTGGCAATAAGAGCTGCACCCAATGCTCAAAGCACCAGTCCCTCTGATCCTCTGCAGGGGGGGGGTCCACAGGAAGATGGCTGCTACATCAGTGGTGCCACAGTCTTGGTGGTTCAGCAGGAGATTCAGGCAATGTGGGGTTAAGTGTCTTGCCCAAGGACACAACAACAGCAGACATTAGTAGGAGCAGATGGAGTAGGTCTGGAGGTGGGCTCGAACCCACAACCTACCAGCGCAAAGGCCAATGCTCTACCAAACTGAGCTACTGTCGCCCCTGCATTTCATTTTTTTTATTTTTATAGTAATTTAAAAAAAATTTTTGGATTGAAGAAGACAAGATATTCGTATCTATCTGTGCAATCATTAACATTTTATCTTTTAAAAAGTCGTGATTTTGCAACTCGCTGAAAATAGTAAAAAGTATTGCACGTAAACGAGCTTTGGCAATTTCTCAAAAACATGACTGTGTTTGCAGCTGGTTATTTTCAAAGGACAAACACATTTTCTACCCATCTTACTGAATTTACCATATATTTTCATGCAAGCATAAACGTGAATCATAATAATAATCATCTTTCCTTAAATCAGTACAACATTAAGACAGGATTTCAAATGACTTGTGTTTTGAGATTAAAAGAGATTAAGAGATCCTTTATTTGTCCCACAGTGGGTAACAGTACATTTCAGTGTTGCATCAGCAGTTCCAGAACAGTAAGAATGAGTAGCACACAGCACAAGATAAATGAGCAATAACTATAATATAAACTAAATAAAATCTCTAACTCTGGCATGATATCGAAGTATAAAATCTCTTAAACCTTTGGCATAATATGAAGCAAGTATACAGCCAGATACAGTACATGTAAAAATAGCAGTGGTAAAAACACCTGACTTTCTATGTATGTGTAAGTAATGTTTATTTATATAGCACATGTTACAGACCAAGGCACAGACCCAAAGCACTTTCCAATGTTCAGAGTCAGATATTGTTCCAATCCTTCCACACACGGTGATGACAGAAGCGAGTCCAGAACACACTGGACCATCAAAGCCTCTGACCCAACACCATCCATTCACTCTCTCATTTACATTCAGACCTATTGTGCATGGTTTTAGTGGTAGGGGAAACCGGAGCACCCGGAGGAAACCTATGCAGACACAGGGAGAACATGCAAATTCCACTCAGAAAGGCCCTGTTCTGACCAGGATTCGAACCCAGGACCTTCTTGCTGAGAAGCGAGAGTGCTATCTACTCAGCCACCATGCCGCCCACATGAACAAAAGTCTCTTGAAACCTGGACTCAAACCGGAGCGTCGGAGAAGGGCGGCGGCGGTGAGGGAAAGCCGGTCGAGCAGAACTAGGCAAGGCAAGGCAAGTTTATTTATATAGCACAATTCATACACAAGGCAATTCAAACTACCTGAAACAATCAAGTAAATAAGTCTGTCGGGAACTCGGGGCTAGACCGGGACTGGGAAGAAATGGGCGAGGACCTGGAACTAAAGCAGGAGAAGTTTGTTTCCATCTGTAATTGAGAGAACACTCGCTCTGGCCTTGGCGAGCTGTCTCAGTCATTGCCTTTCAGTTCCATGATCAAGACCTGACCTGTGGAAAGTAAACTTGTGTGAGAACTCTTAACAAAAAGGGTTTTGATTTAGCCTTGATCAAATTAGCAGCAGCAAACAAGCTCTCTTTCCCGTCGGGCAGGATTCACACCATGAAGGGTCTCCAGCCTGCGGCCCACCTACCCCAGGGTTTTATTTGTTTTATTATGATTTATGGTATGTTTTTCTTATTATTCCGATGCTTACAGCTATGGTCTGTCTTTTTTGTCTCTCTCTGGTCTCTCCCTAATATCTCTTTTTTGTCTCTGTCTCTGGTCTCTCTCTTTGGTCTTGCGTCTGGTTAATGTCTCTAGTCTCTCTCTCTGTGGCCTCCCTTCTGGTCTCTCTGATCTCTCTGGTCTCTCACTGGTCTCTCTTTCTGGTCTCTCACTGGTCTATCCCTAATCTCTCTTTGTTGTTTCTGTCTCTGATCTCTCTCTGGTCTTTCTCACTGGTCTCTCTATCTGGTCTCTCTGGTCTCTTATTTGTCTCTTTCTGGTCTCTCTCACTGGTCTCTCTCTGGTCTCTCTTCAAGTCTCTCTCTCTGCGGCCTCCCTTCTCATCTCTCTGGTCTCTGACTGGTCTCTTTCTGGTCTCTCACTGGTCTCTCCCAAATCTCTCTCTCTGTCTCTGGTCTTGCTTCTGGTTTATGTCTCTGGTCTCTCTCTCTGGTCTCTCTCTATTCTCTCTTCTAGTCTCTCTCTCTGATCTCTCACTGGTCTCTCTTTCTGGTCTCTCTTCTGATCCCTCTGGTCTCTCACTGGTCTCTTTCACTGGTCTCTCTCTGGTCTCTCTTCTGGTTTATCTCTCTGATCTCTCTCTGTGGCCTCCCTTCTGATCTCTCTGGTCTCTCACTGGTCTTTCACTGGTGTCTCTCACTGGTCTCTCTCACTGGTCTCTCACTGGTCTCTCTCTGTCTCTCTCTCTCTGGTCTCTTTCACTGGTCTCTCTCTCTGGTCTCTCAATGGTCTCTCTCACTGGTCTCTCTATCTGGTCTCTCTCTGATCTATTCTCTGGTCTCTTTCTCTGGTTTTCCCGATCTGGTCTCAGTGCAGTAATACATTATAATACCTTGTTTTATGGGTGTCTAACTGTGCCCTATTTAAAGTTGATGTCTGTAACTTCTCTTGTATTCTTAATCACTGGACCCTGTTGCATCAAATAAAGTATTTTTCACAATAAACAAATTCAAAACAGTAAAAAAATACTGGTGGTTAATATTTAGACCAATGGAGAAGGGTTTGTCAATGCATTGCGTCCAATCAAGAGCTCATGGGGGCGGGTCTACAGGCTGTATTTTATAAGTGCTTGCATTAATAAAAAAAACTCTTCAGTCTTAAAAAAATAAAAATAAAGTAACTGCTGATGGTACGTTTCATCAATTGTTTTTTCTTTCTCATACTGTAATATTGTTGTTGTAACCCTAACCCATTTTTGAAAAGTACGTATATTTTTGACAGTGTGAACGCAAACTATTATGTACAGAATGTATTTTAAACAATTATTCAGAGCAGTCTCTTCCCCCGGGATGAGTCAGATAAGTCAGAAACCAATGACGAGGGGCCTCAAGAATTGTTATTATTTTGACCAATCAGAAGCCACAGTGGGGAGCATGGGCGGGTCTAACCAGTGCATGTCTTAAAATAATGTCACTCTCTCTCCAGGTATTTGAAATATAAAACTGACGTCCAATTTAATGCTCTATAAACATATAAACTTATACACAAAATGAACCTTTTTTGTAGCTGTCGGTCATCTCTGTGTCCTTCACTTTTTCAGCCCTCACCACTACACATTTTTAGTGGTAGAGGACACCGGAGCACCTGGAGGAAACCTTCACTGACACATAGAGCACGTGCAAACCACACAGAAAGTCTGGAGGTGGAATCAAACCCTGAAACTTCTGATATAAATCCATTACTTTTCACGTTATACTTGTCTCCACATGTGAACGTCTTTTCACCACTGTTTAAAAAGCTCTCGACCATTTTTGTTCTGAAAAAGTCTAAAGGTTGAAGAGGCCGGAGACTTTCTATAGAGACTCTCGGGATTGAAAATTATACTTCTTCTGAGCGGCAATTATCAACTTAAAACATAATGAACATGGATATGGTCAGTGTGGGCAGAATATCCTCTGAAAATGTGTTCTGATCCAAATACTGAATACATGACCTCAAATGGATTTTGTACTGTCTAAAATGTACACTTTTATTTATATTTTCCCTTTTGCATTATTATTAATTATTTTTATTGTAAATTAATGTCTGTTTACAAAACTGCAGGTGTACGAGTCGTATACCCCCAAGGACCAGGACCGGGATCAGAACCGGGACCAGAACCGGGACACGAACAGAACCCGGAGCGGTACCAGGACGGGAGCCATGACCGGATCTAGGACCGGACTGGAACTGAGGGACCAGGATTGGAGAAAAACCAGGACCAGGACCAAAACTCAAAAATGTACATTTCTAAATAATTCAAACCACACCTGTCAATGTTTAAATAAAATACACTTATATTTATCTAATTGTTTCAAATCTGATGTTTATTTTTGTCAAACAAGTCAAACATTCAACAACCAGAAAAAATACAATGTTTTTTTTTTATCCTGCGATGTCATGAAAGTAACTGTACTCTAAATACTAGACTTTAAAGTAGTAACAGTACCACATCATCCGTGACACAGGCAGGATTCAAACAACTAAAGCTTGTTTTGAAAAGAAAATTATGAGAATCATCATCGTTTACTCTGGTTCTCCGATGACCTGTGCGGATCACGCCACGACTAACGGTCCCGAACGGCCGTCTGTGTTGTGTTCGAAATGACGCCAAGATGGATTCCTCGTTCATAATTGCCATGATTGTATAAGTATGCGGCGAGAGCTACACAAAACGCAGCAATGACTATTATCAGGTTGATAACCGATAATTACTTACAAACTCGCTGCTCATTAAGAGGCTCCTGTGGTGAGGCCTGATATAGCTCGCCCCCCTCCCCCCTCGCTCGCCCCTCCCCCCTCCCTCCTCCCTCGCCCCTCCCCCCTCCCTCCTCCCCCCCCCCCCCCTCGCTCGCCCCTCCCCCCCCCTCCTTGCTCTCCTTTGGTTCCATCTGCTCCGGACCTGCTCCTCTCAGCGCCAGCGTCACACCAGCTCAGTTCACCGGGCACGTGGATACTGGGGATTTTAGTTTTGGCTTTTTTGTTGTTGTCAGTTTAGCATAGAAACAACAATGTAACTTTTTTTTGGAATATACTGTATTTTACATTTACATTTGTGAACACATTATTCTCAAAACACACACTCACATTTGATACATGCACGAGAGTAAGTTGGGGATTAGTCTGGTGCTGGGTCATAGATGCACTAATCGAACTCCGATGCAAATCTCTGAAAACAGCTAATATATTAATGGTATAACAAAAAAGGTTATGGTTTTCACATGCATGGTTTTTATATGGTTTTATATATCCTCAGTCATGCACCGTACAGCCTCAGTCCTCGTTATACAACCTGAGTCCAGAACCTGTCTGTTTGTTCTCTCCTAATGTGGGCCTCCAGAGCTTTCTCACTTTTTTACTTAAAGTTGCTCCTTAGATCAGGGTCATTTAATAAAATTTCTGGACATTGGTTATCCCGCTCCCAAGTGTTTGTTATCAATGCATTTCCTGCGTTTATTTCTCTAATCTGCTGTTGGTGAATCGGCAACTCTTTATAAAGTCCTCCGAGACGACAGCTGTTGCGAAAATAAACTGTTTACCTGAATTGAGCTAAACAATGACCACTCTGCACTAACACTTCAGACTTTACAACCTCTTAATTTCAACACTGGTTCTGTCATGTAACTTGAGGAGCAGTTTAATTGTATATAATTAAAAAACAGCGACTGGAAGATTAAAATTGAGCACGCAAACTATGGACTACCGCGGCGGCGCCATGCATTACAGTCGTACCTTTATTTTCATCACTTCCATTTCTTCTGCAATATCCTGTTTATTTATGTACCAGGATCGCTCGCCGCAGCCTCTCCGTCTCTCGCCAATCTCTCTGTGGCTGAAAGATTAACCATCCCCTCTGCATCTCTTCTCATCTATCATCCTAATGGGAGCTACACCAGGCAAAAAAAAAACTATTTACACAGGGAATAGCAGCCACAAAAGGGCAGGGAAGTGTCGGGATTGCCACCGTCCATCAGACAGACAATGTATTAATCATAGACAGCATTAGAGGAATTTATGTAGACGGCTGAGAAACGAGCGGGAAAACAAGTTAAATGTTCATGACAACGCTGTAAAACTAGTGTGAATTTAACCACGCTGCTCATAAGTAAACAAACACAGCATTCATGTGATACCACAGCCGCTACAGCTACAACTACAGCAGCAGTCACAGCCGCTACAGCTACAGCTACAGCAGCAGTCACAGCAGCCACAGCCACAGCAGCCACAGCTACAGCCACAGCAGCAGTCACACGGGCGGGTCTTCACTGTAGGCCATTTTAGAATATAGTTGGTTTACCTGGATGGATGTATACATAGACAGACAGATACAATATAGACAGACAGACAGAAAGATACTATATAGACAGACAGACAGACAGAAAGATACAATATAGACAGACAGACAGATACTATATAGACAGACAGACAGACAGACAGATACAATATAGACAGACAGACAGACAGATACAATATAGACAGACAGACAGATACAATATAGACAGACAGACAGAAAGATACAATATAGACAGACAGACAGACGGATATATACTATATAGACAGACAGACAGATACAATATAGACAGACAGACAGACAGATACAATATAGACAGACAGACAGATACAATATAGACAGACAGACAGATACAATATGGACAGACAGACAGACAGATACAATATAGACAGACAGACAGAAAGATACTATATAGACAGACAGACAGACAGAAAGATACAATATAGACAGACAGACAGATACTATATAGACAGACAGACAGACAGACAGATACAATATAGACAGACAGACAGATACAATATAGACAGACAGACAGAAAGATACAATATAGACAGACAGACAGACGGATATATACTATATAGACAGACAGACAGATACAATATAGACAGACAGACAGACAGATACAATATAGACAGACAGACAGATACAATATAGACAGACAGACAGACAGATACAATATAGACAGACAGACAGATACAATATGGACAGACAGACAGACAGATACAATATAGACAGACAGACAGAAAGATACAATATAGACAGACAGACAGACAGATACAATATAGACAGACAGACAGAAAGATAGAATATAGACAGACAGACAGAAAGATACAATATAGACAGACAGACAGATACAATATGGACAGACAGACAGACAGATACAATATAGACAGACAGACAGAAAGATACAATATAGACAGACCGACAGACAGATACAATATAGACAGACAGACAGAAAGATAGAATATAGACAGACAGACAGAAAGATACAATATAGACAGACAGACAGACAGATACAGTATAAACAGACAGACAGATACAATATAGACAGACAGACAGACAGACAGATACAGTATAGACAGACAGACAGACAGATACAATATAGACAGACAGACAGAAAGATACAATATAGACAGACAGATACAATATAGACAGACAGACAGACAGACAGACAGATACTATATAGACAGACAGATTGATAGATAGATCCCCATAGAGGCTGAGGTGCCTAGAGTCATAAAATCAATTTACATCAAATCAATTGTATTTGTATCGAGAGAATAAGCTTTAAAATGAGGTATAACATGCCATGGTAAATCATACGCAGTAAGACGACATCATTGGTTGCGACTCCCATTCATTTAAATCGGAACTGTAGGTCTTAGTTTACTTGAATCAATATTTTAAATTAGCACATAGACGATAATATTAATGAAAATTTGAAAATGCAATATAAATATTTTAGCATACCCCTATTGTACATGATTATATTATTTCATGTACTCCTCATTCCCTCTGATGCTAAACTACTGCTGTGGTCAAAGCTGGTGTACGGGTGAAGTGTGTTGCCTAAGGACACGACAACAGGCCGGCCCCACACTGCTTCGCTCCTGAGATGTGACGAGCCGGGCAGATACGGCCGTGAATACTGTGTTTTTGGAGTAGTCGCTTTCTTGTTTCCATGGAGATTGCCTATTTTATGCTCTTTTCATCCAAAAAACAATTACATCTTCAGGGACGGTAGAATGAACCTGCACCAAAACCACTTAGTGCCAATGTTCCCTCAGAGCAAAACACAAACCCCCGGATCTCCTCCTGTATACACCTGTATACACCTCCTGTATGCACCTCCTGTATACACCTGTATACACCTCCTGTATGCACCCCCTGTATACACCTGCTGTATACAGCCCCTGTATACACCTGCTGTATAAACCTGTACACACCTCCTGTATACACCTCCTGTATGCACCCCCTGTATACACCTGCTGTATACAGGGGGTGCATACAGCAGGTGTATACAGCCCCTGTATACACCTGCTGTATAAACCTGTACACACCTCCTGTATACACCTCCTGTATACACCTCCTGTATGCACCCCCTGTATACACCTGCTGTATACAGCCCCTGTATACACCTGCTGTATAAACCTGTACACACCTCCTGTACACACCTCCTGTATGCACCTCCTGTATAAACCTGTACACACCTCCTGTATACATCTGTATACACCTGTATACACCTCTTGTATACACCTGTGTACACCTCCTGTGTACACCTCCTGTGTACACCTCCTGTATACACCTGCTGTACCTTACAGCAATGCATCTTACAGCATACATATATACATACCTGTACATACATACATACATATATACATACATACATATATACATACATACATATATACATACATACATATATACATACATACATATATACATACATACATATATACATACATACATATATACATACATACATATATACATACCTGTACATACATACATACATACATACATATATACATACATATATACATACATACATATACATACCTGTACATACATACATACATATATACATACATATATACATACATATATACATACCTGTACATACATACATACATATATACATACCTGTACATACATACATACGTATGGTAAAATAAATAATAAAACAAACTTATGTTTTTTTTGACACAATTCATATATTTTCATATATTCATATATTAAGTACTGTATGTTTATACTGTTAATATACTTTACAAGGACGTATAGACCTGCACTGAGCCAGCTTTAAACTCAGTGGAGGATAAAGGGGAGTCTGGAGCTCTGTGCCCACTGTGGCTAAAAATACACTGACATTTTATCTTTTGGGCTCATGTTGAAGGTGATCTGGAACCGCTAATAATGAGGAAGAAGCTCAAACGGCTGCACGGTCATTGGATATAGTGGAAAATTCAGGAAACTACAACCAGCTTTGCTAAAAAAACACATTATTATTAATACATCAATAATGAATACTTTTTTTTAGAAGTGCTCTACAAAGATGAAAGGGAAAAAAATACAAATACAATATAATAACTGTTAAAAATGTGTTAAACTTAGCCCTATTGTAAATGTGTGTTAAATATTTGAATTGTTTTCTGTTGTGTTAGAATTATTTAGGTTCTGGCCAATTGAGTTATTATTTAATTCCAAAATAACCGTAAGATAGTATGGAGTTTAGGATTTTTTTTTTTTTTAGAAACGTGAAAAAAAAAATGGCGCCTGGAAGATGATACTCCAGAAATAGATCCAGAGATAGAGAAGTACTAACTCAAAACCATGAATTATTAATATACACATACTGTATTTATGAACATGTAGGTAAACAATTGCAGGAAGTCGGTTCGGTTTAACGAGGCGCAACATTTGCCAGTTTCGACCAATCAGAGAGAAGCACCGTCAATATTCTCACACGGGAAGAAGAGGAAAAACACCTGAAAAACTCTGTAAACTTTGAGAGAAAAGTTGTTGTGGTCTGGCTTCATCCTGAGCTTTTACACTTTTACGAATAAATACTTCTTACAATCACAACGTTTTATTCTTCAGTTTATTAGACCGTAGATGACCCATAATGGACCCATAGATTAGATTTGTTTCAATGTGTTAGCCTTATTGTGGAAGAGGCCGAATGGAGAAAACTGGAACACGGTGTTTGAGCAGAAATCTTGAGCCAAACGTATCCGAATGAGAAAGGCAGAAACCAGGGGCGGACCTTCCATATCCCAGGAGCCCCAGAGAACAACTCTTTCAGAAATAATTATCTAAAACATAATAATCCATCAATAAAACGCCAAAAGTATCCGAAAACGCAAAGTTAAGTTGCTTGCATGGAATATTCAAAGAAGCACTTATCCAAGAGGAGAAAAGCAAAAAGAATTCAGGGATTCAGGTCTAAATATAGCTACAGGGCGACAGTTGCTCAGTTGGTAGAGCATTGGCCTTTGAGCCAGAAGGTCGAGGGTTCGAGCCCAGTCCTAGAATGAGTCTGGTGTGTGTGTGAATGGTTGGTGGTGGTGGGAGGGGCCGATGGCACAGACTGGTTGCCTCGCTTCTGTCAGTGTGCCCCAGGGCAGCGGTGGCTACAGTAGTAGTTTATCACCACCGTGTTTGGAGTGAAAGAAAAATGACATGTGAAGGGTCTTTGAGTGTCCTGAAAAGCGCTGTATAAAACCCATGCATCATTATTATAAGAATATTTAGTAGAGGCAACCAATAACTGGAAAATATAACTAGATCACAAAAGTTTGCCACGGGCCCATTTATGGTTATATCCGCCACTGCTAGCAACAACCGAGCAAAAAAGAGCAGTGGCAGTCCGTCTCATCTTGCTCTACTCTTAAGCCAAAGCCGATTTTGGGGACAGAAGGCACCTCATTGGTCAGTTGTTGGGGCTCATATCTGAATTTACCAAAAAACCATTTCAGGAAATAAACACAGAGATTGTAAGCGTGTGACACTAACGGTTACTGAGCAAGAGGAGTTTACTTTTCAATGTAAACGAATGGAGCCAAATTGAGCTACATTGAGCTAGTAGCGGGTTAGCAACGACCATCTCTGCACATGTGGATGACCGGCGATTACAAACAGGGACTTAACAAAACCTCCTCGTCTGCTCTTGCGTGTGCCAGGGCTGCGTCCTGGTGGCGGTGGCGGTGGCGGCGGCGGCGGCTGCTTGTCCATGGGAGATCGTTCCTCTGCGGGGGTCTGTCTGCAAGCACATGCTCTCACAGCCCGGGCCCAACCTCCGACTGTTCCACTCCTCCACTCCACGCACCGCAGGGGAAGTGTGGCGCTCCGCAGACGTGATATGGCAAACACATACACACACGCACACTCACACACACACGCACACACACACACGCACACACACACACACACACTGGTCCTCTTCGTGATCCACCATTTCCATCTCCGGTCTACTTCTTAAAGGTCTCCATTATCTGCCGGTTCAATCATTCTCCACCTATTTGTCAAATTGAATCTATAATTCTTTCCCTTGACCAGAGAGATCGTTTCGTTTCACTGCCTCTGCTCTGAATAATAGTTGGAATGTTTTAAGTCTTGTCCTAACACGCATTTTTACGCCTTGAAACTAGAAAAAGTTAACTTTGTGATAAAAATCTATGTAAATGTTCATCTGTAGCCGGTCAAATAAATAAGCTTAAGTCAACAGGGAAATACCTCTCCCAATCACTGAGAATTAAAAAGTAAACGGTTCAATTACTGATGGAGCACTGTCTGGGAGAGTTTTGAGACGAGAGACTTAAATGCAGGAAAATCACTGAAATTGTTAGAATATTACAACATGAATGTGCTTTATCTTGAGTCAAAGTGGGGAACCTACATCACACCACCAAAAACACAGCACAGAGCAAAAGTGTGGACACCCTCTCTCTTCACTGAGTTCTTTTCATGACTATTGTCTGTAGACCTGCACCAGGCTGTGTAAGGGCTGTTTGACCAATAAGGAGAGAGATGGTGCTGGGCCACATGACCTCCACAGTCACCGGACCTGAACCCAGTCCAGATGGTTTTGGACCTGAACCCAGTCCAGATGGTTTTGGGGCTGGACCACAGAATGAAGGGGCCAACTTTCCAAGGTTTCTCACTTTTTCCCTACTTTATTTATTTTTGAGTCATTCCTTGCCATTGCAGGACAGGCAGTGATGATCCCAGACATTTATGGACATCTGTAGCAGTAATTATAGCAAGGGCAACAGAGCATTGGTCTTTGAGCCAGGAGGTCGTGGGTTCACCATCGACGCCCACTGTCTGCTGTCGTTGTGTCCTTGGGCAAGACATTAACCTCTGGGAACAGCAGGTGCCACAGTGGGGCGGCTGCGGCTGCAAAGTGCCAAACTGTTGTTGTGTCCTTAGGCAACACATTTCACCCCCATTGCCTTGAATGAGTCTGGTGTGTGTGTGAAGGGTTGGTGGTGGTGGGAGGGGCCGATGGCACAGACTGGTTGCCTCGCTTCTGTCAGTGTGCCCCAGGGCAGCTGTGGCTACAGTAGTAGTTTATCACCACCGTGTTTGGAGTGAATGAATAATGACATGTGAAGAGACTTTGAGCGTCCCAATACAACCGAAATTGATGCATTAAACTTTCTCATTCTCTGAACTGTTGTTGGTTAATCAGCAACTATGTAAAGTCCTCAGACACCTGCAGATGGGATTTAGGGCTATACAAAAAATAAATGGAATTGTTTAATAACCCTTGTCAATCTCCAAGAAGAAAAGCAACAAGGGTTATGTAAGTTTCAGGTAATCTATAGAAAAGTTTGCTCTCTGCTTTAAAGCCAGAACAAATGGCCTCACACCTTCTTTCTATACCAACCTGCAGCTGCATGACCAACTATAGAAGTCTCCGGCAAATTGAAAATGTTGTTATTTAGTTATGAGAATGGAAACACAGGCATATGAGATTGGATGATTATTGCATGGCAGCGTGTAACAACTTTATATTGGGGTTGTGCTGTTGAGACTTCCACGGCAACTTTAGATTAGCACATCTAACACTTCTTCCACACCTTTGGCTCTGTTAAGACAGTGAAATCCACTTTGTTTGGTTGCTTTTGTGAAATATTGTTGGGTAAAAATAGACTGTGCTTGTCTGGAGAAAGTCGCCCTCAGCAGTCTTAATTAAAACACAGCAGCGGAGCTCAAAGTGGAGCTATGCGCTTTAGGAGAGAAATAACAACTTCTTCCACAGCAAAGGGAAAGCCAGCCTCATCAAACCCGACTTCAGACCGACCGGAAAGAGGACTGAGTATGACGCAGCGCTTCAATGTGTATGTAGATTGTGTGTCTGCTAAAGTTGTGGAGTTTGAATGAATCAGATTTCAGTCCAGCACATACAGAGGATTCAGAAGAAGTTCCACCACTCATTTGCATTAGTCTCGATAGCTACATAACATGGCTAGAGTCTTTTAAATGCACCACTGTATAACAAAAAAAAAAATATATAATTAATAATACACACACAAGCTGGCAGGACTGAAGGAGGAGCACCACTCAGAGTAAGTAAGTAAGTAATCTTTATTTATATACCGCCTTTCTCAGACCGGAGTCTCAAAGCGGTTTACACTTGTTATTTTTGGGCATTAGTCTCACTCCACACAGAGATGGGAGGGGCCAGTACAGGAGGCACATACCAGAACTATTGTACATGTTTTTAGTGGTAGGGGAAACCGGAGTACGCGGAGGAAACCTACGCAGACACGGGGAGAACATGCAAACTCCACTAAGAAAGGCCCTGGTCCGACCGGGATTCGAACCAGGACCACTCAGCCACCGTGCCGGAGCAGTGGGTAAGCACTTTCTCGGGCCTTTTTGATGCACCTCACACATGCATATATGTAAAGGAACCGATGAGTGAACAAAAATGAAGAAATTGTATAAAACCATTTAAAACATAGAAAATAAAAACACAAACAATTGGGCAGCCATGGAGGAGGGCAGGTCTCACTTAGATCGGACTAAGATTGGGTCATGATCAACTTGTGTACGTTTTTTATTGTGTTATATGTTGGTGTTCTTGTTGAATGTTGATCAGTCGGTTTTGTTGTCTTTCATAAATAACAACGTTCGACCACCTTCACTTTGTCTATATTTTATAATGTCGCAGCCTGATTCCAAAATGGACAATTTTTATTTCTTGTCAATCTACTCATACAACCCTGTAATGACAACAGTGAAAAACTCTATATCTATCTATGAAGCCTAGATATTTGCTCAGTATATTTTAAAAAGTGTGCCAACTTATAGCGCCGAAGAAGACTCGCCATAGTGTGGAATCTGACCATCACCCACTGGACACATGGTCATAACACGGTCCTGGCGACTTCAGTTTGGCATCTTTTGTTGTGACTAGCTAACATCTGTGGATAGCCCTCTTCGGTGTGACGTACAAAGTCTTACACATGGCTTGCTTGGTTTTCATTCTTTCTGAAGCAGGTTTTGAACTCTTTAGTTGATTAATTTCACATTGTCAATTGTTTACTGTTTTGTTTGCTTTAATATGTACTTGTCTGGTGCACACTGGGGACTTTTGCTAATGGATTCCAATGTGGTTTTACTGCAAATGGCAAATAAATTAATCTGATCTGTCATTTTCAATAATAGTATCAAATGTGATTAAATATGTTCAGGTTTTTTTTGCAATACGTTGGCAAAGAATACTAAAAAAATCCCAGCCAGTATTATAATTACAAAAGTGAGATTTTGGAACAAGGCTTACACAACTATTGCTCCTACCAAGCACAACCATTGCTTTTACTTCCTGGTAAGTCTGCATAATCTGTCAGTTTTACTCAAACAAACAAAAAACCGCAGTTGTGATTTAGGGCTACACACCAACACATTGAATTGAATCCACAAGAACCCTTTACACAAATCATATTTCTGAACAAACCTGTTTTGAAGTGAGACTGCAGAAATGTGTCAACGTGGACAGACCGTGATGGATTTGAGTGTCGCGTGCCTCCCCCGCCCCCAGGGGGCAGAGCTGGCCTCTTCAAACCTTCAAAAAGCATCCACGAGAAAAAGAGAAGCAGCATGTTGCGGTGGGCGTCAGTCACAGTCTGAACAGGTAGCTCAACCATCCTTCCAAGTCTGGTTTAATGCAATAGAAAGCCTCTGGGTCCTTTTAGCAATTTGGAGCCGACACACAAACACGCCCACGCTCGCCTGGAAACTCTTTATACGGCGAGCCCTTCATGTGCAAATGTGCTGAACAATGTGCGGCGTCCGTGCACGAGCGTTCCCCGCTGGATCCTTCCCACGATTCCCTCTTTCCCTGCTCTAATATACCAAAACACATCAGTGGCCGTCGCTTCAAAACACACAAGAAGCTCCAACTTCTCCACTTTTCAAATAACTCAGTTTAAACAGGATCTACCCCATTTGTCCTTATTTGGGCAGGGAGGAAGTCAGAGGAAGTCAGAGGAAACAGAGCAGTTTGTTTAGCTTGAGTGACTAGCTAAAAAATAAACGGCTGTAGAAAGTTTGCATACGTCAGGGTTTACACAAACGTGACGCATGATTGTGTTTTATTCTTTTGAGTCCATGAGTATCAAGTCAGCAGGTTTATGTTAAAATAGAGAATTCTATTTTTTTTTTTAAGAATGGTGAGTAATAGGGTTTCTTTATTCATCTATTTGTAAAAGCTTTTGGTAACACTTGCACCTGTAATAAGTTCAACAAAAACAGGTCAGATTTCAAACATATCTAAACTGTAAATATGCATCTATAAAAATATATACTCAAGAATGTTTGAGGCACAGTGTCTCCTGTTGCTCCAGGTCTGCCCACGGCTCATTGTTGTTGTGTAGCGTTAGCAGCATAGTTAGCAGCATAGTTAGCAGCATAGTTAGCAGCATAGTTAGCAGCATAGTTAGCATCTGTGACGCGTGGCTAATTCCTCACAGTTTCTGTCTGCGGCTTGTTCAGGCCAAAAAATGCACGTATCCTGGAGTTGTGTTGGATCGACACTGGTTGTATTCAAACCTGAATCGACCTGGACCAGAGTTTGTTTGGAAGCGGACCGAGACCACCTAAAAAAGTGGCTCTTGGTCCGGTTCTTTGGTCCGGACCAGGATTTGTTTGTGTGTATTCACACCTGCATAAAAGGTCCAGATCAGAGTTCCAAACAAATCCTGGTCCGTTTGAAGTGGACCAAAAGTGCAGGTCTGAACACACCCTCGAATGGATGAGTAAAGACTCCAAAGTGAATCATTCAGGATCATGAGTTAAACTTCAATCCTTTGAGGAGCTACCTGAAAGGGGGTGGAGAGCTACTGGTGGTTCCCAAGCCACAGGTTGAACACCCCTGTTATATATAGATAAATACATTTACATGAAGGTCATGGGTTTGAATCCCGGTCGGAACAGGGCCTCTCTGAGTGGAGTGTGCATTGTTCTTCGCTCTCCCCGTTCCTGCGTAGGTTTCCTCCGGGTGCTCCAGTTTCCTCCTGGTGCTCCGGTTTCCCCTACTACTAAAAACATGCGCGATAGGTAAATCCTCCAGCTCCGGTCCTGACCAAGCAGAGCATCTAATCCACTTTATATATTTATAGCACATTTTATAAAACACGTTTCCAAAGTGCTGCACGGATAAAAGTAACAAATTCAAATATACAAGTCTGCCAGCTTTAAATAAAAATAATAAAAATCAAGTAAAATTTGTTTTAAATAGAGCAATTAACTATATACAAAAATAATTGTAAAACAATAAAATAGATAAATGAAAAAAAAAAAAAAAAAAAACTCACGCGGTGTTAAAAGCCAGAGCGTAAAAATGCGTCTTAAGACGAGACTTAAAACTTTCCAACGAGGGAGCAGTTTTGACGTGGGGTGGGGGGGGGGGGGCGGAGCGTTCCAGAGCTTTGGTCCAGCCACAGAGAAGGACCTGTCCGCGGGGTTTTAAGTCTCGAGCTGCAGCTGGCCCTCGGACCTCAGTGCGCGGGGCGGGTGATAAAAAGCATCAACATCTAGAGATGGGTCCCCGGTGGGTGTACTACGGCGACCGCGGCTCCTGACAGACGCCCTAGTGGCATCAGGATGGGTCCAACACAGAGGACAGAGAGCTCGTTACGGGGATAAAAAAAAAAAAAGTGAAAATTTACATTTATTTACATGGTGAAAAACTCATGAACGTCAAGAGAATCACAGTATCCATGTCTCCTCTTGACTCGTCGCTGCTTACCTCTGGTTCTTCTGTTACTATAGAACACTGAGCTCGTTTGCCGCTGACACCGTAGTCGCACATGCAGATGTTGTGGGCTCTTGACTCTGAGTGATTGGCAGAGAGTCCAGCTGTTGGGAGACTCATCAGACTGCCTCCACGGTGGCTGAGTTTGTGCTGACTCCAGCGCAGCATCTGTTGCACGGATTAAAATGCAGAACAAGCAGAGATCAAACTGTACAGCGTATTGTCTTTCCACCTCAGATGAGCTTACATCCTGGATACAGAGAGAAGGATCCGAGCCGTCAGAGAAGACCAGGAGGAAAGGGTAAAGGCTGCATCAGGTCTTCGCGGAATCTCTGCTGATATTTCACGTTCACCTTCTTTTAGATCAAAACATGTTTAAAATACATATATATGCAAGTTGATTTTCTGCCTTTGCCTGTTATCCTTTAGGCATCAAAGTAACTGACTATATGAGCCTCTTAAGACACATTTATTGATTTAAGTTCTTCTCAATTTCGTATAAAGTTTCAGGGCTCCACCTCGTGTCAAATGTTGGGATTTTTTTTAGGCTTGTTCTGAGTGTCGTTTTCCCGTGTTTCAGTCCCACTGCTCCCAGTGTTGGCGTCAATGACACAGTGCGACAGTCACGGGGTCTGTTCCATACACTTACATGTGGCTCTAAAACATTTAATGCAAGACACAAAACGAAAAATCCTTTTCAATGACCTGAAATAATTGGTTACTTTAGTGCATTCTCTCCTCATGGAAGAGAGCGACAGCAGATGCACCATAAAGTCTCCATAGAAACATTGGAACGGTCTGAATATTTCTCTGCTCATTCCAACAGCATTATGCACAGCGTACTGCAGTTTGAATAAATATAACATAATGTCTATCTCCTCCCCGTCCATTATTCTGTGACAAACGGTGAGAAGCACATTTCCTCCTGTGACAGATATTGTGGATGGAGCAGGATAAATAAAAGGAGCAGTCCCAAGGCGCGGCGGGCCTGAGGCGATCACATTGCTGGCAGGCAAACAGGCAGTGCCCAGCAGGCCTGGGACGGATCAGGCGGGCGATTGGAGAGCTGACAGCTGATTTAGCTCCCCCTTAATGAGCAAAGGGGAACTGCGCTTACGTAACAGCAGCTCTGTGCACTGCGAGCGAAGAGGAGCTGCAACATATGTGATGAAGTGAGGATCGTGTGACGGGGAAAGTGTTTTATTGTGTGTGTGTTTATTCTGTATGTTGCTATACACTTGTCCGCTTTAATAAGAACTCTACAATGTGGGGCCTAACTGTGTTGTGTGCTTAAAATAGTTCAGCGACGACAATTCCAGTCCATCCATCATCTTCTGTTCTGTCCGGCTGGGCGGCTCTCAACCCCATGTGAGCAGTCCCAGCGCTTCTCACCAATAAGACCCCCCCACCTCGCTCACTCCACGCCTCCTGATGTCTACTCATGATGCTAACGTCTAAACATTCTCACTGTGAATGAAACCACACACTTCTTTACTTCTTTCTTTAAAGAGATTTGAGATTACTTATGTACAACAACAAAAAATACCCCACAGTCCTCTTTCAGCTCTGTCATAGGGAGATGGAGCAAACCGTACCCTACTCTAGACCATATGATTCTGACATGACGAGAACATGTCACAAAAATGCACCAGAGGTAAATTCCTCCAGCCCCGATAGTCCTGACCAAGTCTAGCATCAACATCTGAAGGAGATAGGTTGGCGTAGGCTCGCACCATGGACGTCCCAAACATTAGCAGAAGTGACATATTTTGGCCAGCTCTGGTTCTCCAGGTCGTTGGCGTGCAGTGGTTCAGAGTAACAAGATGCTGATCAGAGTGGAGCTGGAAGTAGATGAGAATGAGCAGAGTTTATTATGGCATTTATAGAGAAAAAAAAACAACAAATTCAGGATGACGCTGAAATCCCCAAAAAATACGACTTTTGAGAAAGCTGGAGTTTCCCTGTCAGTTGAACGAGCCGTTGTAGTTAAAGAGCGACTAAACACAGAATCAACGTTTTTCAACTCATAAACTGCATAAGTATGTTTATTGTAGTGCTCTCCACATATCCTGGTCATTTTTTTGACATTTTAGTTCAAATTAGATAAAATATCACTTTTGAGCCAAAAAACGTTGTGTGGCGCCCTCTCAACCTTTTTGGTGGTACTACATTTGAATTTGGTTCTGGCCTCTCCATTGACTCTGAAGTTCTCTATGACATCAGTTGTTTTGTGTGACGTCAGTCTGTCAGAGCCAGTGATGTGAACCCATCCAACTCTCACACACGCCCCAGCTGCAGTTTGGAGTATTCTGGCGCCATCTAGTGGATTAAAATTAAATTACATGAGTCATTCTGAGATTATTGAGTGTGATTAGGTTCAGGTGTGTAGCTTTACAATTATCTTAGTGTGTAACCAAGGGTGGAATGAGACTTTCTGGTCTGTAAACTATTGCTTTAAGCAGCAATGACAACTGTCTGGTTTTTTAGTGAGACAAGTGAGCTGTCAATCACGGCCCAGACGACCCTTCTTGTCCCTTGGTCCTCCAGGCAACGCCCTTTTTAGAGAAAATTTTCAAATGTTCATGTGGGCAGAGTAAGGCTGGGCACAGGTGTTTAGTCGCTCTTTAACATTGAGGGCTATGGGGAAAATCCATGTCCCTTGTCCACACTGGAGACAGGTTTAAGCTCGCAATACCCAATCCAGATAATATAATAATCCATGGGTGCCCGCTGCACCTTACGAATTGCCCTATAAAGGGATTGTGTCAAATGCAGAGGACATAAGAACAGTCTTCCTGACCTTACCTCGGTGTCAGCTCAGGAACTCTTTCTTACATTGATGAGCTGAAATCTAAATCCTTGAATCATCAAACCTTAGAGAAAGCAGTTAAATGTCCCTTTTCTTTTCGAAGATGATCATTTGTATATACATATTATCACAGAAAACCAGAAGCAGGCGATCTTTGACCTCTCGAAGACGCTGTCGTGGAGAGAAAAGTGCTCACTCTTTCTCCTTTAAGAACCACTCTTGTTCACATGAAGTAGACTTAGAATTGTATTTATTATTCTTATAGAGAATCATGGGAGCACAACCTCTAGCTTTCTACAACAGTGGAAAGATTTGTGTTGGTTTAACAACTATGGTGACATGTAATCAAGCAATCACAGCTGAGGATTGGAGCGAGCCCGTGTAGTAGAAGGCCGTAGCTCCATTATTGCTGCTTACAAAGACTTAAGTGGTAAAACGGATCTAGCTGCTCTGGGAGGTCAGGAGGATTCTAGTCAGTTCAAAAGGACTCAGTGACCAAATACTATCTCTTCAATACATCTTCTGTTGCTACTGGCCGTAAAAACACAGCTGTAGTTTAACACATCAGTTTGGTACCTCTCTCTATCAGCGCAAAAATATACGATCGAGCTATAGCTGTTTGGTTTCACAACATTAAATATGAATAACTTTGTGACTGTTGTCTGAAAGTGCATTAGTATTTTGATACCATAGACACAGGTACAAACCCTGCTGAAACGTCAACACTTGGCAGGCCGGTGCGACTTGGACTTATATTAAAATACACACAATGAGTTTGATTCCGTGGTACTGTGTGGTCTTACCATGATATGTAAAATTGGCAGTATAGTGGTCACTAGATGGCATGTTCTAGAGACAGAGAAATGTCAAAATGTTTTGCTGGGATGCCACAATTCTAACAATAATAATAAGTATTCACTCACTCTACATTGACTTCGATGTGGCGTCTTTTAGGACTAAATCTAACAGCTAAAGGAAAAGTACCAGGAGACTTGCAGAGTTGCTTAATCAATGTGTCTAGGAATTATACAGTATCTCTATATACAGTATATGTCTTTATCTATATCGACAACACCTCCTCTAGTTGTTTTTTTATCACGAATAGTAAAAAATTCCAAACAATCTCATATGATTTGCATATTCCTTGAGTTTGGCCAGGCTAGCCGCGCTGTACAACCAATGACAAGTGAAGTGCTATTGTCTGCGCGTGGCCTTAACCCGACTTGTTGGAAGCATATATGTTCTGACAACGCAGATGTCGAGGAGGGAGGGGGGGGGTGGGGACCCGCGGGACTCCGACTGTCGCCACTGGGGCGCGGTCAGAGTTCACTGTGCACCCCCCGCTGCTTGAGCACGGGCTGGCAGGCCACGGGAGTCTGCAAGTCCATGATGTACTGGCATTTGCTGGGCTCCTTCGCCGTTCGCAAGCCTGTCTCCGTTCCGCATGTCAGCGTGACCTAGAAACGCACAAGAAAAGAAAAGTTGTTGGAGAGGAGAGCCGCAGTCGAGAGGCGCTTCACGTTGATTGAAGATCGTCGTACCTCTCGCCGCGCGCCTTCCCCGCACAGAAAATCAAGACAATTGACGACGTGTATAATAAGCAGAGTGGGATAAACTGGTCTGCGATGTACACAATGCTAAATGAGAGATTCTAGGAACAGCTGACTGTAGCAGTGGGCCCAGATGTTGTTTGGTTGCCTTTGGAAATGATCCAATGTCACCTTAATGGTCAAAATATTATAACAATAAAATACTGTGAGAAGATCTTGATTGCTTAATTGATTCGTCTTGATTTTAACCCTTTAATCTTTTACCCTTAAAAACCCTTTTATCTTTTAAGCTTTCTTTTAATCATTGGTAACACAACACAACAATCCGGCGCAACACAAATACTTTTGCACTTAATCTATCTACGCTCAATGAGTTTCGGTTGCATCAGTAGTGTTTTCTGAAGTCTTTGTACGTCTTTCCAAAACCTCAGAATGCCTTCTCAAATGCCTTTGTCTTGTTCTTTTTTAAATATAAGAATGTGGTGTTTGAAATTTGTATGATCTTTTTTTAACCATTTGTTGGATCCCTTTTTGAGTAACTATATCTACTTGAAGCTTACTTAGAACTGAAATCTACCTCATTGGGGCATCTAAATCACGTGCTTTTGGGCGCTTTTACCATCAAACTGCATCACAACCATTTGGTAAAGGCCTATAATAAAAAAATTAAAAATTGGGAATACAAATTGTTTCCAATGCTTTTTTTCAAGGAGTGGACATAAAAGGGCGACTGATAACGACTTTGCTTTGTTAAAAAAGGCTGCAACATTTCAGCCGGTGGTGTGCCATGGGATTGAAGGTGTTTCACGGCTCAAAAAGGTTGGGGAACACTGGACTCTATGAAGCAATAACAGATTTGTGACGTGATTGAAAAATGAGCGGCATTGAAAAGGCCAACAATAGACAATGATTATATATGGCAGAATATTTCCACTACTTTCCATGGGGGACAAAGAGATTATTATTATCAAATCCGGAAGAAAGAAAGAAAGCACCGAAGGCTAACCAGAATAGAATAAGGACGATGTAGTTTATCGTGGGAGGGCGGGAAACATTCTTTTCTCCATAGCAAAGTCCATAGTTTGATACAACGGCATAAAACTTAAAAATCTCCATGGAAACTAGCCACAAGTACTTTTGGAAATAGGATATAAATACATAGTTAGTATAACATTATTATTATTATTATTATTATTATTATTATTAATTTCTATTATTATTATTTTTTTATTATTATTATTATTTTTTTATTATTATTATTAATTTTTATTTTTAATATTATTATTATTATTATTATTATTTTATTATTATTATGGAATATTCTCATCAAATCCTGTACTGCTTATGATGTTTTTTAACAGTTATGTAAAGTTTCTTGTGGATGTTAATCATCACTATTTTTTTTGTGTACTTAGTTTTTGCAAATCAACCAACCCAATTTGTTGCGTTAATTACAGGTGATTTTTAGAACTTGAAAAGGCATCAATGTTTGCTTTGATGGAACCGTGATTAAAAATAATTTGGAGCAGCCTTGGCTCACAGATAAGGTTAACACACAGAACCCTTATTTTCATTCTAAATTATCTTAAAATTGTGAAAAGGGAAACGGGAAAAAGTTCACCAATTTGCCAGCAATCTACCAAAGTAATGTAAGTACTGTATAAGGTTACATAATAATAAATAAGTTCATAATAAGTACATTGTAAGTGCTTTACAATCACTATTATTATTTACTATTGCTAAAAACACTTATGCTTAATGTCAGGACACATAATTATCATTTTTGAGTTCTTTTTATTTTTACCATTCAAACGACAAAATTGTTCTCCTACCAAACTCAGACCAGAAGTCATTTTTATAGAAAAAGTAATTAGGGTTGCCACTTTCTTAACAAATAAATGAAATCAGCTACAAAAATAGTCACAACATCATACACAGAGTTTGTACAATTTCTATAGCGAGCCCTGTAGGTGGATTGCATCTGTAATCTTCAGTAAAATCTACAGATTCTGGCAAAAAATGAAGGATTGTGATTGCAATAACTGTATTAAACCAGTTAGAGGGAAAAACTACACACCCCCTTTAAGAAACCATTTTACATTGGAAATATTCTGAAAAAAGGCAAAAAAAACACAAATTAGGTTTTTTGGTAAATTTTTTGAGACAGACGTCCAACAGTCACCGACAAACACACTTTAATGGGGGAGACTTTAAGGCCCTCTGCAAAAAAAAAAGTGTTGTAAAAGGGGGAGCAAGAAAACAAAAAAAACACTACTTATTTGACACCCAGGGTGGTTTCCATGGCAACCCCACCCCCCCCCCCCCCCCCCCTCCCACCCCCACCACATCATACTGCTCCCCCTGTACAGACAATGTTTCTGCTGAACAAAGGCACCTGGAGAGACCTGGAGATCTCGGGGACTTGACAGGTACTATTGTGCGCAAGTTTTCAGCCGCGCTACAAAACTGGTGATTTGGGTTTGCTCTCGGCGCTGGACCAGGTTTTTTTTTTGTTTTTTTTCACTGTGTTTAGAGCTGCCAACAGGATGCAATATGTTTAGTGTTTTGCCATGTTCTTTCGCAGTCCGCCAAACAGTGAAAAGATCAGTAAGTCTCGGGGCTAATTTTGATCCCATTACAAGTGGATCGGCACAGAGCTGTCGGTAAAACGCAGAGAGGTGTTAATAATTGACATTGAGAAGCGGAAAGGAAGTATAGAATTATTTTAGGCCAAAGGTGGAAAGAATTGTGCTGCTTTTCTACACATGGCGTTATCGAGGACTATCATGCACACGGCTAAATGGAAAATACTAAATAATAACAAGGTCGACACAAATACATGTATAAATGATATAGATATAAGGAGCAAGGATCAGTGATGTGCGAGAAATCTCATGTTGTCCCTCTGGGCGCCACGGTTGACTTAAGTACTGTTTAAAACGGTCGATTGGGTCAAGCAGGGCGTCAAAAGTGCATGCTACATTGTGAGTTTGTGCGTGTGTTCGTGTCCTAACGATTTGTTTGTCTGTCAGTTGAAAAAAATATATATCATGAAAATCCACGATTGCCACCACCGTATGTCACAATATGCAAATTAGATGGGTATATTTAATTCCTACATAAACCTTTGGCCATATTTATAATTCATATATTCAGTTGTAAGTTATTAATACATTCATATGCCTAAATTGAGCTTCTTAGGAAAAATCCTCTGGTACCTAAAGGGTTAAAGTACGAACTAAAGGGACTGTATCTGTAGTTTATAAGTTTATCTGACGGGACATTGTGGATTCATGAACATTTCTGTAGAATATACTGTACGTTTTAGGGCTGTCTATTTGATTAATTCTGTATAATGTGTTGCACTTTGGGAAAAGCTCATTTAGGGAGAGGAGTTAAAGCTGCACTAACTGACTTTATTTTTGTATTCATTACAAAAATACTATCCATGCAGTGCATTGGGATAAACGTCCTTTAGAAGAAAAAGTAGCGCAGATTTGTGCTGGCGTGACGTTATATTTTAGATCGAGTTTTGATGAAACAAGGAAGAGATGTGTTTCGGGTCTCAGATTGTGACCAATCACAGCGGACCACTGGCCCCCACTTTTGTGAGAAATCTACAGGTCCGTTAGCATAGACGGCTGAGTTAGCACAACAAGCGGCGGAGCTAACCTGAAACTTGCTCGTCTTCGTCACCGGTTACTGCTTACACAGCGAGACCATCCAAAAGAAAGTCCCGTTCCTCTGCACTTCCCGGTTCTATCGTTCTATGGTCACGCCATCCACGTGAAAATCCATATCCATGTATTATCCATATTGGGAGACGCAGCTCCGTCAACAACAGTGGGTGTGTGTGGGGGGCGATAGCTTCGTGGGTGCGGGGAGGGGAGCAGAAAGAGAGAGGCCAGCGAGTCCACGGCTTCAAAATCCCAAAGTCAGTTAGTGCAGCTTTAAACATTAGCATTAGCGACACACTCTGCAATTGCATCTTTTCTGCTGTAACTATAGATGACTACATTGTCTCTGTCAAATAGATAAATACATAAATACCAGAATTCGCCAATAAGATTCTTTTTCATCTACAGGCCGTGGAAAGTTGTATATGCTCTTTCTAAAGAGAATAACATTAAAAGCCATTACAATAATAAGAAGCCATAAGTAACCATCATGCATTAGCTGTCGTTTCTTTTAGGGCTGCACGGTATAGGAAAAAAGTTCAATACGTAAAAGTGGTGTCCAGGACTGAGATAACCATATTTACTGCAATATTTTCTTTGCATTAAAGGTTAACACCATAGACTGTAAATATTAACGGACGTAGTCAGGCCTATCTCCGCCGTTCTAACTAATGGGCCAAACATTGGGCTTTCATGGAGTGATTCAAAATGGCCGTGGCGGCTGGAAAATGTGAAAAAACGCATCTGTGCATGCGTCAGCTGCACGAGAGACTTCTAAAGTCCACAGCGACTAAACTAGACTGGTCCAGAACACCCCCCTCAGCATTGACACACATGTGGAACGGAGCTTTGGGCCAAGAGACAACTTTTGGACCATCCTGTAAAGATGCTATTTGTTAGCATTGGCTAATTCTTATTCTGGGTCCACCCCCACAGGCCCGGGGTGGTATTGCAGCATGTCAGCGCACGTCATTTTGGCCACTTTTGAGCCGGGACCTGCCCACACTGATTAAAACAAAGACTTAACTTCGTTTTTTCTTCCCACTGTCTGCTTCTGGGTCTCTCCTGAAGCCGAAGCCCCACATTTTGGAACTGAAGTTTTTTTTCACGACAGATTGATATTGATATAGTTGTATTTTCAGTCCTCACAGTGATTGTACATGTTTTAAATGGTGGGGGAAATCGGAGCACCGCCAGGAAGAAACTCACACAAGCACAGGGAGAACATGCAAACTCTACACAGAAAGGTCCAGGAATTTAACCCAGGACCTTCTCATGGTGAAACACAAGCGCTTGGTTACAATCACACACACAACTTTTTTTTACCGGACCAATATCTTTTAATTTTTTTCAGCCTGGATTCCAATTCTACTTCACTGTCACAACTCATAATTAACATTTTTGACCCCAGTAAGAACAAAAGTACCTAAGGTTAATTTAAAAGTATATAGGAGGAGTTTCTCTTCTCACTCTCTGGTCTAATTTGACGAGAATGACTGACAATTGGGAAGAAAAACAATAGTCTTGATGATCCAACTGGAAGTAGAAAACCCTCCAATTTACCTTTAAGTGCATTTTTTTTATGGTTTTATGAAGGTATTTCAACATCATGTGCGTCCTGCGGTAAAAAAGTGATCTCACTAATTATATTCTGAGCGGACTGATGAGTGGTCACCCATAATGTTTGCCGAATGCGGAAGAAGCCAATTCAAACATAAGCTAGCTAGAGCCTTATCCTTATATGGGCATTTGTCAAAAGGGCCGTATCAGGGGCAGACGCAAACTAATGTCTTGCTAACATGGATGCTAAAGTCATCAAGAAGTTCTTAATTGCTCAACTAAGGCTCAAATCTGGACAATATACAAACAATAACCATAGGGATCATAGAGCGCACTAAAACCAAGTGTGTGACATTAACAGTTACTGAGAAAGAGGAGTTTACTGAAAGAGTGTACTGTAAAAGTTGTGGACCAGTTTAATAAATCACAACCATTTCTGTGACCAGAAAAGACAGTTTTGAGTTCTGGCTATTCCAGCAATTTGTCTGAACTCCACCCCGCCCATCTCTCCATCAACAATCGCTCTGTTCTCTCTTGCTTCGCTGCAAAGGCTCAAAAACTAAGAGTAGCTCCGGATTTTCAAATATAATGAGCGAGGGAGTTGTGACGACGCTTCATTTCTGGCCACGGCTCGCGCTCAGAAGGGTCTATCAAAGGAATTCAATTTAGACATTTCAAAAGGAAGGGCCCCCGAACGCCGTCACCGCGCCCATGCACTCGCCAACGACGCTTATTGGGCGACTATTTTGGAAGAAAGAGCAGAAAAGGACGAGAAAATGAGAGGATTAAAAGTACTGCGGTTGTAATTGAGCAAATCAGCTTAGAAATGAGGTGCAAAGAAGAAGAAATCCTGGGTAATCTGGAGGACGAGGAACAGATGGAGAGAAAGTGTAGCAGGTGAATGGGCCGTGAATGGAAGCAGACATTTGTGAAGAGTAGAACACTGAGGATGTGTATTAGAAAGACTAAATCGAGATTCAGATGTGCCGACCTCGTCTAAAGGTCCTCGATAAATGGTCGCCTGTAGATGTGGTTTGACCCAACAGAGACGTTTATGTGTACTGTTTTTTTTATAAAGTCACATTAATTACATTTTTTCAGGTGTTTTATGCGACTGAAGGCCTGAGTTTTGCTGTTGTAGCCGTGTGATAAAAAATTACTGTCTTTTTGAGGAGTAGTCTTGTATGAAATTAGCTTTGTCTTCTATATAAAAATCTTAAAATATTCATTATCTACTTATTTCCAAAATTTTTATTCGGATTCTAACAATAAAAACACAGTACTGTGCAGTGTTTACATCAGACGTGTCCGTGACATAAATGGAAAAAAAATATTTGCGAAATATAAGTAATTAAGTCACTGTAATGTATATTTAAATAGTGGCATTATACAGACCAATGCACAGACCCAAAGCACTTCAATGTTCAGTTCAGAGTCAGATATTGTTTCCAAACCTTCCAAACACGGTGAAGACAGAAGCGATGTCCTAAACCACCTTGGACCATCAGCTCCAACCACCATCATGTCACCTCCACTACATATTACAATCCGACCTATTGTGCAATGTTTTTTAGATGGTAGGGGAAAGCCCGGAGCACCCGAGTAAACCTACACCAGACACGGGAAAACATGTAACTCCACTCAGAAAGGCCCTGTTCCGACCCAGAACCCAGGACCTTCTTGCTGAGAGGCTAGAGTTCTATTAGCACTCTGGAGAAGGGAGAAAACAAGGCTGTGTGGCCGGCCCTTTCTTTACACTGTAAAATACACACACATTTTTAAAGTAAATGTAGAAAATAAAATATTAAATAATACATAACAAAAAATTATTTTTTGTTGCTTTTTTAAATATTGTTCTTAAACCTGTGGATGTTTGCAGAGCGTTTTATGTCTGGTTATTCATTCCACAGTTTCACTCTGCCTCTGATGTTCCCATGTGTTTTTGAGGAGCTTCCTTCTGCTCTCCTCGTTGGATTGAGAGCAGAGAAAAGCTCTTTGCAAAAGTGGACACACAGCTGAAACCTGGAAAGAGTTTAGAAATATCTAGAAACTTTTTTGGCTGAAAATTCTTTGGTAAATCCACGACATCCGTTAGTTATCGTGACAGAGCTACTTTACATTAAGGTCCGTTTCAAGCAAAAAAAAGGATCATTTTTAGAATAATAAATGGGTTTTGTACATTTAACACCTTATCTGGCACCAGAGGGTGATTTTAGTTTACGTCAAGAGACTCAATTTTTGACATTACTTAAATAACTTAAAATAAAAAGAGATAGAGGGCTTGTTTCCCCACCTCTGCACCTTCTCCACCGACTCCCACTGATGACTATGCTGCAGTTGTGTCCTTGGCAAGACACTTAACCCCACTTTGCCCAAAGCCCCCACTGAAAGATGAAGGCTATGCTCACAGTCAGAGAG